>CM025919.1:1349777-1446958 GCA_000753965.2 Amaranthus hypochondriacus
TTTGTCCAAACATCAGTTTCACAAGTTGAAAGTGAAACAACTTCAGTTGGGGTAAACTAAGTAGGCATGGCACAGAAATGACTTGTGGGATTTGCAGTGAGAAGGGGCACAACAGGAGATCATGCCCAAACAAGGCTACAGCTGCTGGAAGTACTATAAATCTGAATGAGAACCCACAACATACTGAGACTACTGAATGTCAAGGTTCAACACATAGTTTGTCATTGCCTTCTGCTCAACCAACAAGAACTGGGAGGCATGGAAGGAGTATAAGGAGTGGTGTAGGTGCAAGGGGATGAAGAGCAAGGAGAGGAAGATCTGGCCAACCTAGTCAAGGTTCTCAACCCAGTCAGTGTTCACAACCAACTCAAGGATCCAAAACATAGTTGCTATCTTATGTATGTATGTAATGGTAAAGGTGTATTTTTTTGGGCATCAGTTAGCATACACCTGTATTTTGCTTGTAATGGGGGAGATGTATTTTGAAAAAACTGATATGTATGTAATAGTAAATGACATTAATATGATGAAATCAGTTCTATGAAACTGATATTTATATAAATTTAGCAGTACTTGTTACATTTTCTTGCACAATACATTACAATCTTCCTCTTACTTAAGGATTATAGTTCTTACAAAGAGCAACATACATTACAAATACAGTCCAAGACATACACAGCATTACAAGCAAGTTCTTCTCTCTAATTGCTGCTTTCTTCAATTCCATTTTCAGGTTGTTGATTTCTGCCTTGTATTGTTGTTTCTTCAATTCCATCTTGTATTCTGATTTTTTCTTCATCTCAGCCAATTCCTTCACCATTTGCTCTGTCTCTGTCACCTTCAATTTTAAATCCTCTTCACAATCCTTCTCCCATTTGAAGAATGCACAGTCATCATTCTTTAACAACAAGGAAGGAACAACACTTAGAACCAATTTAACCTAAAAATTAATAAACCCTAAAAAATCAAAAAAACACTTACAGGCCAATTAGGGCAACCAAAAAATCTTACGCCCAAGTTGGGACCCTTCCTAACTGTACGAATTTTAGCCATGAAACCATGATAACATTGAATGTTGTGCGAGTTAGAGCTTCTCAAGGTTGAAGAAGAAGAAGCCATTGAATCCTTGGTGATGCTGCTTGCCTTCGACATTGAGAAGAGTATATAGCCTCAACATAAAGTGGGTAACCGGTTACAAAGGGTTACCAAAACCTGCTATATCTTTTTTGGCGGATGACCCCCAAAGTTCATGCCTTTAAAAAATAATCGAAAGTTCGAACGTTTAAGCAAATGAGGCAAAGTTCGTATGTTTCAAATCAAATTTTCCTATTTAAAATTAATGTAATATCATGTCCAACTTATTCAATTTATTCAATATCTAGTAATTATCTAAAAGAAAAAGTAGTTTTTTTTTTTAATATAATCAAGGATCGTGAGACGATTTCATTTAATTCGTGATAAATAAATACCCTAATTTTTTATTAATTAAGATTTACGAAACACCCATTTTAACTCTTTTACCGGCCTCCTTCCTTCCCTCACCCAAAAAAACTCTGCAACTGAGCTCCACAATTTATACAGCCGCTAAGGTTTAACGAAAACTAGGGTTTTAGTCATCAATGGCTGCCGGCGAAGAACAGGCAAACAAAGCTCACAGGTCTCGCCAAGCTGGCCCTAAAAAACGAAGCAAAAACAAAAAGAATAAATCATCCAATGCCTCTGATGACAACAACAAAAACAATCCTGCTCAAAACCCTAAGGTTTTTTCTTGTTTTTTATACCTAATTTCAAATTTTTATTTTCTAATTTTTGTTGATAATATTGGTTTATATTCAGAAGATCTGGTTGTAATTGTATGATAAAATTTTAGTTTTGTTTTCTTGATTTTTTAGGCGTTTTCTTTGATACCGCTGTTTGAATTATGTCACTTTAATTCAGAAGTTCTGATTGTAATTGTATGTATAGGAGTTTAAATTTGTTTTGTTTTGGAAACTTTTTTTAGGCTTTTTCTTTCCGTTCAAATGTGAAAGCTAAGCGATTAAATTCACGTACTGTGGAGAAAGAGCAGCGTAAACTTCATATTCCGACTATTGATCGTAATGTTGGTGACCCTCCGCCATTTGTTGTAGTTGTTCATGGTCCTCCACAGGTGCGTATGAGGTTTTTATTGATTTTGTTTTTGTTTTCTTGGTTTTGTTGATTGGATGTTTGTTTTATTTTGTAGTTATCAATTTGACGTTGTTATTGTAGGTAGGAAAGTCCTTGCTGATTAAATGTCTTGTGAAACATTACACCAAGCACAATTTGCCCGATGTTCGTGGTCCGATTACTATTGTATCAGGTTTTGTTCATCTCTTTTTTGATTTGTTCTGTGGCGTTGTTGTGTTTCAAGATTTTTCTTATCCGATGAAACCCCTACCTTTGGACAAATGAGGTGTTTTTTTTAATGGTTAATAGAGTAAATTATTTTAATGAACAAAAAATTATTAGTTCTGTTCTTCATTTCTGGATTGTGCAGTGTGTTTCTATTGTTTTTAAGTTTTCCGTTTATGGGGGCTTAAGGTGTAATGTGATATTCAAATTGTTTGGAAAGAACATGAAAGGGAGTAATATACGTTGCCTTATTGTTGTAGGTAAACAAAGGCGTCTTCAGTTTGTGGAGTGCCCAAATGAAATTAATGCGATGATTGATTGTGCGAAGTTTGCTGACTTGGCTTTACTTCTAATTGATGGAAGTTATGGTTTTGAAATGGTGATTTCCTTGTCCTTCTTTGTATCATAGATGTATTGTGTTCGAGACAAATATTCATTGTTCTTTTTTGGTATGCAATTTGTAGGTATTTGTTCCAACATTGTAGGATATCCATGCTTGATGTATTCTTAGATTGTTAGTATCTGACACTTTGACATTTTTATTTGCAGGAAACTTTTGAGTTTTTGAATGCTATGCAAGTTCATGGATTTCCAAAAGTTATGGGCGTCCTTACTCACCTAGATAAGTTCAAGGATGTCAAAAAATTAAGAAAGACTAAGCAGCGTCTCAAACATCGTTTTTGGACCGAAATATATGATGGTGCCAAACTATTCTACTTGTCTGGTCTCATTTATGGAAAGTAAGTGCCTTTCGTTTCCCTTTATAGTGTTTTTTCCGTAGGATTTTTCTGAATCATTTTTATGAAACACAGGTACCATAAACGTGAAATTCATAATCTGGCCAAATTTTATCTCGGTTATGAAATTTCATCCGTTATCTTGGCGAACTGCTCATCCTTATGTATTAGCAGATCGTTTTGAAGATGTCACTCCCCCCGAGAAAGTTCAGTTGAACAACAAATGTGACAGGAATGTCACAATTTATGGATATTTGCGAGGTTGTAATCTAAAGAAGGGTACCAAAGTAGGTGACTTTTATTGCTTGGATTAATTATCTTCTTTATAACATGTCAAAACAAATTAGTGATTTTTTCTTTACCACCTAAAATAAATTTACAAATTTGCTTCATCGTGTTCTTTAGGTTCATATTGCTGGTGTTGGTGATTATAGCTTGGCCAGTATTACAAGTTTGGCTGATCCATGTCCTTTACCCTCAGCTGCTAAGAAGAAAGGATTGCGTGAAAAGGAGAAATTATTTTATGGTCCAATGTCTGGTGTTGGTGATCTCCTTTATGATAAAGATGCTGTATATATAAATATTAATGATCATTTAGTTCAATTCTCTAAAGGAGCGGATGAAAATGGCAGCACTGCACGTAAAGGTTGTCTTAGTTATTAATATCATACCTTTTTTTAATGACCTATAATTTATCATTGTGTTCTTTTTTCTTTGGCCTAACTCTTGTATCTTCCGATGTATTTGTGCATTCTCTTTGTTTAAATAGGAAAACATGATGTTGGTGTGGAGTTAGTAAAACAACTTCATGAAGTCAAGTATTCAATTGATGAACAGCTGCAGGAAAGTTTTATCAATCTTTTCAGTCAGAAAAAACAACACGAAGCTAACGAACGATTTCTTGAAAATGGTGAAACTGCTGGATCTGACAAAGAAAGTGACGATGCTGATGTGAATAGTTCAGAATCATCAGATGATACAGATGCTGAAGGAGATGACACTCTGGTGAGTCAAGGAGATGATTCTGGACAACAGCATTTGAAAAATACTTTTACGGAACAGGTCGAGTTCAATGATGGTAGGATAAGAAGAAAAGCAATATTTGGAAATCATGATATGGTAAGTAGACTCTAGAACAAAGGACCTTTGTAGTCATTATTTTCTCGTGCTAGGCTGCAAGCCGTATTACCCCCTTGTAATTCCCTCAAAACTGAGTTATTTGGTAAGCCCCCCATGAAATGTACAATCCAGTCAAATTATAAGGTCTCCAGTACTTGTCAATACACTTTGGTGGTTTGGATGTCTTAGCGGATGAATTGTTGATGGCTATATGTTGGCATGATCGGGAAGATTACTTCGATCACAAATCAACCTCTTAAATGTTTTTTATTTGATGATTTATTACTCCAAAGAAATTTATGTCACTCATGCATATGTTGCAAAGGATTTATGTTTCACTTTATTGCCTAACAAAGCTGCCCTTTGACACTAATTCAGGATTCTATGCTTCTTTTTTTTTGTGCTTGCCTTTTATAATGTGCTCTTTATGCTTAGAGGTCAGTGTTCTAAGGAGCTAGTTAGTACATTTATTTAGAGTTTCATTTCTCTTGAAATTTGACTGCAGGATGATGATGACGAAGGTGATAGCGATGGGGAGGAGGATGATCAAGACCATGAACCAGCTTCTGGTGCAGATTTTTCTTCAGATGATGGGCCTGATGAAGATACAGAAAGTACTATCTCTTCCCCTCTCTTCCCTCACTGCACAAATGTTATCACATCATTGTTTTCCTATATTCCTTTGTTTTGTGTGTAAGACAATTATTTTTAATAGCTATCAATTTCGTGTGATCCGCCAAGGCATGAGATGATACATTCATTATCTATTATTATTAATTTAATATTTATAAGGTAAATTTATACTTGGATGATGGATCTATCTTTACTAACACTTACCTTTCAATATGCTAGTGGAAGAAGACACGGGAAATTCTTCCAAATGGAGGGAATCATTGTTGAGTCGAACAATGTCCAGACAAACTACAAATCTCATGCAACTTGTTTATGGAAAATCCTCTGCCAACCTTGCATCTGATATTAGTGAACTGCAAGGAAGCAGTGATGATGATAGTGAAGACGATGAATTCTTCAAACCAAAGGGAGAGGGAGCCAAGGTTTGTCGTTGTGTTTTTATAATTTTACTTTAAACTAGCAATGAGAGTATGAGACAAGTAGAGTACTTTATTAAATTTGTGATTAACTTTGATCTTGTGCTGTTGGTCTTATGAACACTAATGCTACTTAATGAAATGCATCCTTATAATCAAAAGATTAAAAATGGATGATTTCAGATGCCTGAATTTTCTTTTATGTTTTCTTTTGGAAATAGAAGCTGAACGATAATCTTGGTGCTGATGATGTTAATGCTGATGATTGTTCAAAATTCGTCAGCAATTTGAGTTTCAAGAATTGGAAAGATGATACTGTTGTACAAAGCATTCGAGACCGTTTTGTCACTGGTGATTGGTCAAAAGCTGCCCAAAGAGCTAAGGCCCCTGAGGCTGGTGGCAATGATGATGATGATGGTGATGATGATGATGTGTACGGTGATTTTGAAGATATAGAAATGGGTGAAGAGGACAGTGGGACGCAGAAAGAAGATGATGCAACAATCAATGAACGCAAGTTGAAAAAGCTTGCTCTTCGTGCAAAGTTTGATGCTCAATATCCTTTTCCAATTTGCAATGTTGTTTTCACTTACTCCCTTCTAGCTAGTTCACACAATTTGATATACACAATTCCTTGGGGGGACATAAAAAGAGTTTTTAGTCAATTACTCTTACCACTTATTAGAATCATATGTTTATATTAAATTTAAATTATGTGTAATTAAGCTGAGAGAATGAGACTACTTCTGCAACCCTTGTAGTGTAGGGAAAGATAAGATGAAAGGTGGAATCATGGAAACACATAATGAATATATGCAATCTGTATAGTTCCATGGTTTCTTCATTGGTTAGTTATGTGTCTAGCATGTTTTGAAGCTTTGATGGGTAATTTGTACTTTTATATTTCATTTTCTTTGGTATCCAAATCCCAATCATTACTTCACCTTTGGTTTTGAGTTTGGTCTATAATGAGGCTACCGGCCATGATCCAATTCATGTATGTTAACCTTAACTTGAATTTACATATGATGGATCTGAGTTACCTGATGAAGATATCAATGAGGAAGATGGGGCTAAAGGTGATCGTAGCAAGGCAAATGAGAGTGGGTTTTATGAGAAGGTGAATATGATGGTCTTCTATTGTATTGCTTTTTGAGTTTGTGCAGCTATTTGTTCGTTCTAATGTCCATTTTATGTATGCAGTTGAAAGAGGAAGTAGAACTTCAAAAGCAAAGGAATATAGCTGAGCTCAATGATCTAGATGAAGATACAAGAATAGAGATTGAGGGTTTTAGAACAGGGACTTATGTTAGATTGGAAATTCAAGCTGTACCATGTGAGATGGTCGAGTATTTTGATCCAAGTCGCCCTATACTTGTTGGAGGCATTAGTCTTATGGAAGAAAATGAAGGATACATGCAGGTTTGTACACACTACCTGTACTCTGACTTGTCATCTTTGTTGTACTACAATTATATAATCTTCGGTGTTTTAACTTTTATTACATCTTTGGTTCTCTTACAGTCTTACTTGTCTTTATTCTTCTGTTGTGTTTCCTGAACCTGAATCACTACGGGTTTTACTATCTCTTGCAGGTCAGGTTAAAGCGACATAGATGGCACAAAAAAGTTCTAAAAACTAGGGATCCTATAATTGTATCTATAGGATGGAGGCGTTATCAGACAATACCTGTTTATGCAATTGAGGACCCGCGATAGTCGGGTTCGTATGCTGAAGTACACTCCTGAGCACATGCATTGTCTTGCAATGTTTTATGGCCCTCTTGCACCCCCGAACACAGGAGTTGTTGCAATACAGAACCCTATCGAAAAATCAGGTTAAACTCTAATTGCTTTTTTTATTTTTTTGAATCTTATTTTGTATTTATCATAATAATTTTCATGATATCAGGTAAGAGTGGAGTATGGGTCTTTGGACGTGACATTAATTTTCTTTTCATGGTTTTGGGATTAGGCCATTAAGGCTTAGGCATTTTTATTATTTTAGTATCACATAGTATATTGTTTGAATTGAACATTTGGTATTGGTGTTGGTTTTGCATCTCATTATTTGGTTTGTTTTGGTTGGGATCTATAATAAGATCCTGCATCTTTTTTTTCATGACAAATTATGAAAAACCTGCAAGTACTTGTACCTCTATATATCCGATATCTAAATATATGCGTTAAGTCTGATATATATTGTCCGATGTCTAAATATTTGCGTGAAGTATGATAGATGCGCACATGAAGGTTCCTTGGGGGGCATCAATAGACATACATCCATGCCAGCATGTCTTATCGATAAACACTGTATCCGACATAATATTTGTGTTAGACTAACTAGATAATGCTGAATATCTTTGCTGTGCAATATTTCTCAGGCATCATTTAGAATTACGGCAACTGCTGTTGTACTAGAGTTCAACCATGCAGTCCAGATAAAGAAGAAAATCAAATTTACTGGTCAACCTTGCAAGATATACAAGAAAACAGCATATATTAAGGATATGTTTACTTCAGATCTTGAAATAGCAAAATATGAAGGTGTAACTGTTCGTACTGTCAGTGGAATTCGTGGACAAGTGAAGAAGGTAAGGAGTGAAGGCTTTTTTTAATTTTTTTTTGAAAATTATGTTTTAGATTTTACCCACTTATTTTAATATATATAAATTGAGTACTCTATTTTTCTACTGTTTTTTGGAGACTTACTGAGTTAATCTGTTATACAAGTATAAAGAAGCTGTCTGCAAAGTTTAACTGGTTAATGAGGAAAACCTGCAAAATTGAAATGCATTTTGTGCATCTTTTGCTTTATCTTACCGGTATCTCTTTGAGTTTGTCCTAAATCAACGAAATGCGGCAAACTCAGTGATGGATGGAGTATTTATTAAGGCATGAGATTTGTTGTGGTATTAAGTGTGGATTTCTTGTTCCTTATATGTTGGTTGTTGCACTTTCCACTTCCTTTCGTTTTGGAAGGACACCTGTCCTTTGACGTTCCTCTGTTTAATCTTCAATAAATTCCGTACCTAGAATTCTATTTTTCTTTGCTTTCATTAACCATCCCCCAATAAATCTAATTTCCAAAAAAATGAAAGTGAAGTTATTTTTGCCACAAGTTTTGTATTTGAAAATATGTAATTTTAGTATGGGTGGCATATGATTTGACAGGCTGCAAAGGAAATGCTTGGCAATAAATCAAACAAAAATGACATTCCATCGAAGGGAGGGATTGCAAGATGCACATTTGAGGACAAGATCCTTATGAGTGATATTGTGTTCTTCACAACATGGGCTACTGTGGATGTTCCAAAATTTTTCAATCCGTTGACAACAGCCTTGCAACCTCGTGACCTAACATGGCAAGGAATGAAAACTGTCGCTGAATTGAGGAGAGAACAGAATCTTCCGGTTCCTGTTAACAAGGATTCATTGTACAAGGTAATGTAACTCAGGATTTCAGTTTCCTACTTTAATTTTGCGTCGAGCTTTAAGGCGGTGTTTGGTAAATGACTTTTTGCTTAGCTTTTTGGTAGTTTATTGGCTTTTGGCTTGTTGGTTAGTTAAAAAACAAAAATAAATGTTTGGTAAATGGCTTTTAAGCTAGCTAAAAAGCTGGTTTTTACGCCAAAATAAAAAAGTTGCTCTAGTTGGCTTTTGGCCATTAACCCACTATTTCTCTAACACATCCAAATTTACCAAACATCTTCATGAATAGTTGGCCTTTTCAGCTAGGTAAAAGCCAACAAAAACAGCCAATATTTCCGCTGGTCAAACAAGCCAACTAAAAAAGCCAACAGCCAATAGTTAATGCCAAACACCCCCTAAGATATTGTCGTACAAGTTGCATCGTTTTATGTGTGTATTTAAAAGAAGGTTCTCATTTTGCTTTGTACTTGCTTCATAGCCAATTGAGAGAAAACCGAGAAAATTTAACCCATTGGTCATCCCCAAGTCACTGCAACAAGCGCTCCCATTTGCTTCAAAACCCAAAGATATTCCTAAGAGAAGGCGTGGACTTCTTGAAGAAAGGAGAGCTGTTGTTGCTGAACCTCATGAGAGGAGAACCCAGAAGCTAATTCAGCATCTTCAGCTTATTCGGCATAATAAGGTATGCTTAGGCTCCATGTAATTTGTGTTATAGTTTTGCATGATTTTTGAACTGACGTAAATCTGAAGCTCGTTGATAAGGCTCAAGTGTTTACATTATGTAGCTGTGGCCATTTGTTCTTATTCTTCTCGCATAATGAACCAAGGAAAAATCTGAATAATCCCTTGATTTGCATGGCATGTGATCATTTATGTGAGATTTCTGGATGTATCTTGCTTTGCAGGAGAAGAAGCGAAAACAGAAAGAGGAAGAAAAGAGGAAGGCATATGCAGCTCAAAAGGCAAAAGAAGAGCTGGTGTCAAGAAAACGTCAGAGGGAAGAACGACGGGAAAGATATCGTTTGCAGGAAAAACAAAAGAAGAGGATGCGAAGAACGGCAGAAGACTAAGTTAACACAAGTGAGTTTAGCATAAACATTTGTGTTGACAAATGCCGTCATTTTTACTCGTCATACCAATAACTTGTAATTTGTGGCGTAGTCTCTAGGGATTTTGGGGATTATGGTTTTGTAGGACAAAATAGAGAAATTTTGTTCTTATTTCTTGTAAGTAGCAAATCAAATATAGGGTAATTTTGCTATAGTCATCTGTATTGTGAATTAGAATGTTCATTACATTTGAAGTATGATTTGATGCATACACCAATGTCTACTAAACTTGTAAAATTTCGCATTTTAATACAATGGTTAAGTAAACATATCGGGCTTAGATCGAGTTTGAGCAGCTTATTAGTCGACTAGGTTTATTATGCCCTAACTACAAGAATTTCTTCGAATTTAACTGATTCACGTTCATAGCATATGCCGTTTTGGCTTCGAGCATTATACAATTATACTTTGTAAGAGAATGATGATTAAGCACATCAAAATAATGTAACATACAAATTTTGATGAAGTTATGGCAATAAGGATTCAGCTGCAGTCGTCCTTTTCTCCCTAAAT
Organism: Amaranthus hypochondriacus; assembly: GCA_000753965.2. Classification (NCBI taxonomy): domain Eukaryota; kingdom Viridiplantae; phylum Streptophyta; class Magnoliopsida; order Caryophyllales; family Amaranthaceae; genus Amaranthus; species Amaranthus hypochondriacus. Next base: position 1,360,109 of record CM025919.1, read on the forward strand.
CCTGTCTATTTATGCGCGGGATAAATTGAGTAGGATGATGATGATGGTAATAAGGATAATGATGTTATTGGCTATGTTTAAAGACGATTTTTATCTTTTGGGATTAAGACTCTGACATTATTATTGTGATTAAATAAGTTGATAATGATGTCAATAGTTGGTGTTGCGTGACAAAGAAAATAAATGAAAAATTACGATAAGTTGAGTGAATGGTGAAACTTTTGATTGATGCATTCTTTGAATGTTCTCTAGCTGTTATGGATGCGACTTACCACCTAATTTATGTAGACTGAAATGTCGGATATTGATAATGAGTTTCATTAGTTATAATTGATTTTTTTATTTTTTTTATTTGAGAGCTTTTTGTAATGTCAATTATAAGAATTATAGGAATTTTAATGGAACTCAAGAGAAGTACTTTTCTATTCCTTGATTTTGTCAGCAAAGGGTTTTGCAAAAATATTACGAAGTGTTATTTAATCGTTTGGAGAACAACACATAATAATTTATATGTTCATAATATTAAAAGAGAAAAATTGTATGAATGATAATTAATGATGTGACGATGACTTTCAGAATAGAAAATGCATGAATGATAATCAATAGGATATCCCTAAATCGTTTTAGACTTTATTAAATATTTACGATAGGTCAAGTATAGATCTAATCGTAATATTCCCAAAAAAAAAGTTTTATATAGTAATATAAGAGAGAAATACTAAGATTAGAAACTAACCACAGTACGTAAGAAAATGTTTAAACCATTAAGAACACGATGTAATATTTAGTTGTAATGAAAAAATATGTGAAAACTTGTTTAAACTCAATTTCTCTACCATAAGATAAAAATACAAAATTATATATTTTCTCATATTTTTTTTATGATCGAAAATATAATATGCAGCTAAATAAAATTTTGAGTAAATTAGATTTCAACTGGTACACGTTTATACAAATCCTGTGCAGGTAACCTTGGAACAGGCACAGCTTGTAGAGGTGTTTTCATGTAAGTGACTATTCCTGGGGCTTCCTCCAATTCAATTTCTTCAGGTTTAACATCCTTTGGTGGGTTCCAATCAAAATGGTGTAGTAAATGACCCAACATAGATGTTACCAAATTTATACCCAATTGTGTTCCCGGGCAGATTCGTCGACCTGCACCGAATGGAAGCAATCGAAAATCGTGTCCCTTCATGTCGATATCCTCCTCGAAGAATCGTTCTGGTCGGAACTCTAATGGGTCACGCCAAGCGTTCGAGTCTCGAGCCAAACCCCATACGTTTACGTATACGATTGTGCCTTTAGGGATATCATACCCACCAAGCTTGACATGAGCCTTTGCCTTGTGGGGCAACATTAGAGGGGTTGGTGGGTGGAGCCTCAAGGACTCTTTGGCTAAGGCTTGTAAGTAGGGAAGGTTCGAGAAGTCTTGTTCGGTCATGATTCGGTCTTGTCCGATTACTCGATCAAGCTCTTCTTGAGCCTTCTTTTGTACTCTTGGGTTTCTTATCAACTCGGCTAAGGCCCACTCAACTGAGATTGAAACCGTGTCCATACCAGCGATAACCATGTCCTGCAACATCAAAAGATCAACTCATCGTTATCATCATGCCTAATATATCTCGCTCATAGAAGCTATAATCAGGGTTAAGGGAGGATTGAATCACAACAGACCATACCCTTATTCAAAGAGATAAGGAGGTTGCAGCAAGTGAAACCCTAGAATCGAGAATTTGACTCGAGAAATGACTTGCAAATGAAAACAGAAGAACCAAAACACGCCATATACAAAACAAAGTGTTGAGCTCGGATTTCCTACACAACTTATTAGACACTTGTACTCAAATCTCTATAAATGTCAAACAATTATGCATACTTACCCAAAGAAGTCCAATAATGGTGTCTTCACTAAGTTCATACTCATCCTTTAGGGAAAGCAAAGCATCAACAAAATGTTGCTTAACACCACCAATATTTTGTGACTTGACTTTAGCATGCTCCTCCATGATTTCCCTAGTGAATCGATCCAACCGAGCATTGTGTATCGCAGCCTCGCCTTTTTCTTTGTCGAGAGGCTGTAACAACCATCGTAGCCACGGAAGGTGCTCGGCCAAGAAGCTATTCTTGGTATTTTTCACCCCACTAGATAAAATTCCCTTAAATTCCTTTCCTAAGGGATCCAATTCACCCTTAGAATTTATAAATCTCTTCCCAAAAGTTAGCCTTGTAATGTTGTTGAATGACACTGTCCCTATGTATCTCCTTACTTTTAAGGGCTTGCCTTTGTTTTCTGTATGCAAAAACAAGATCATATGTTAATATAGTATCACAATTTTACAACCTATTCAAGACTAATGAAACTAAATCCTTCACATCTACACATATCAAATTTCTATGAGCGGGATACACCCGGTATGATGATGATATAAACATCTCAAGTTCATATGAGGGGTATACACTGAGTATGATGATGATGATATAAGCATCTCAAGTTCTTACAACGGTAAATTGCTGCCTAGGCAGAAGCCACTTATTGACATTAGGGTAATTAAACGTTGTTTTTATGCGAATGATTCAATTATCGTAAAATTCAAGGTACTATAATTTCGGAACTAGTCATCTTTGTTTCATGCATTAGATATGTTCTTTATTTTTCAACGATTATCTACTAATTGAAGTATATTTCAAGAGAATTAGGTGATTAGATATAATAACAAATGTTTTTGTCAAAACATACCTAAAATCAAGCAACCTTAGAAATTGAAGGGGAAAAAAAAAGGTCTAGTTCACCTAATCTTGTTAAACACTTCCTTCCACGAAATATTAATGCAGGGCAAATAAACCAACTTTAAACTACTCCTTACCAACACTTGTGTATAAATTAATTAAGTAAAGAGATTGTTAGAGTATATAACATATTTTAGGATTTTCAATTATAGTCAGTCTCTTAAGAGACCGTTTTTTTGAGAGAAGTCTCTCAGACCCAATCCATTGAAGTTTATTGCCTACATTTACTCTATATTTTCCCTAATGTGCCAACCCAATTAGAGATGGTCTCTCAAAGAGACCGTTTGTCACAAGAATTTGTGTTTTAATTATTAGTTTAAGCTTTTGGTTGGATTGGTTTCTTGACATGGGATCGTGTTAGAGTACATAACCTATCTTACGCTGATGGTTGAGACCCCAAATATGTTATATACTTTAACAGAGACATTAATCCCTCCCCATTTTGACGGTTTGTTGCTCTCTAATAACAACAGTGTTAAAGCCTTAATTTCAAAATATTAAAATTCACTACGAGAATCAATTGAGGTTCATGATTATGAAATGTAATTAGACTTTACTAAGTCGATTGTCATAAATCTACAGCTCACCCTTCTTTTGGGTTTTAGACCCGTCAATAAGCAACGAAAAATTTGAAGGATCACCATCTATAATAAGTTTTTTTAATTTTTTTTTTCAAAATCCACCTAAAAAAATCTAATCAACAAATTTTTTTATGTAAAAACACTTTCAAATAAATATAATGAAATATAACATATAGTATTATCTATTGTAATATAATTCATTATTATAACCCAACAGCTAGCACACATTTCCTAATTCTATAGGTGTCACTAATTACAACCGACTGCAATTGGTAACGTTGATCAAGGAAGCAACATTAATTAAACGTCAATTATTTCTTTGACATTATTAATACTTGCCATATTTTTTTAATTTATCCCATTAAATTTGTCTTATTTTTATTTTTGATCATAATCACACGCACTTTAAATTTATTCAAATGTTTAAGTTATCTTTTCATCTTATCTGCACATTAATTTTTACTTTTAATTCTATAAAACTCATTTTCTGATTTTTCCGTCAAATATCTAAGATAAACTATAAATTAAATTTAATGGGACCGAGGGAATATAAGATAATACCGAACAAAGTAGGCTAGCTGTCAACTCCATACCATTCACATTCTGAATTTCAATCATCATTTTGACTAAAAACAGATGAACTAACACAAATAAGACAAGCAACAATAATTCAGATTAGCATAATCTAATCAACTTGATTAAGACATTCACATGGGTAAGTTAGACTCAAGACCCATTTGGTCGTAAATAGTCGGGATAGAATATTCTATGGTCTGAATTTTCGTAAAATATATCGTGTTATTTTTACAGTGATGAAATTTTAAATATAAAAATTTATTTGTTGACAGTTTTCGAGTACCACTTAATACCTTCAAACAATAATGAATTGAAATTGTTTTGTGAATAAATTGTGATGATTGGAATAGACCAAACATGTTGTTAATGCTTGTTAAAAGATTTTTCTGCCAAAATTACACTAAATTTTCTTTACAATTTTTATCATATAATACCGACAAAAGGACGATCAAAAGACAATACTATGAATTTATCATCAAATCAGACGTTAGTCAACGTAATTAATGTATGATATATCCATTTTAAGATGATTATATGTAGCCCTTATGGTTACAAATATCATTTTTCCTTGAAGTAGACCTAAAACAAGATGTTTATTCTATATTGTATATTAGGTTAAATTAAACCCTAGCTATAATCACAATTAGAACTTCATTAATTTAATAACTACATAATAAATGTGTAAACAAAAAATCGAAAATGCACAAGCCATATCCAAAATTAGTTGGTTCCATTAATTAATAGTCTTCTAAGTCTCCTTTTTTTGAGTTAGTCTTCTAAGTCTCCTAGTACAAATAAAGTGTCAATTTTTTGGACAAAAAGATGAGCAAATATTATAAATGTAAGTCAATTTTGGTCACTTTAGTTTAATTGGTACTTGGTAGTTGGTATGTATCTATCATCTATATATTATGTAAATATAGACCACTAAATTAATTTAGACTTCTAGTGTGAGTGTGAGAGGGCATTATAGAAAAAAATTTAAAATAAGTGGATAATTTTTTAACCCTAAACCAATTGTAACCAAATCTTATAACTTAAATTTTACAGGTGTTATCTTGAGAGACCGTCTTTTGTAAAGACGACTCTCAAAAGTCCAGTCCAAATCTATATTTTGAGTTGGATTGGGCTTTTGAGAGCCGTCTTTACAAAAAAACGGTCTAAAATAAAAATTTGTGTAAATTTTTTTAACATATAGTTCAAATTTAAACGTGAACCATAATAAAATTTTGGTAACAAATTCCACGTCATCATAATTACGTCGGCTTTCTAGTTCAGAAAACAATAAGATCTAATAGAAACAAATGCCACCTTAATTACCAGCTTTTCATCTACGATAAAATAAACAATTTGGCAACCTTTTGGACTAATTCAACTTTGGCTGCGTTTATTCCGGTAGATAAACAATAAAATTAACTTTTAGTAACATATAATTTAGTGATATTAAAGTTATCGCTGATTTATATATTTAGTGTAATAAGTATTGATTTTTATTTTAAATTCTACTATAAAATGCTTTCGTAATATTGTATTATGCCTTTAGCGATATATGTAACTGTATATTATTGATTGATTTTTATTTTACTATGTATGCACATACATTAGGTGCAGTCTGTTTCATGTGATGTTAATAATGAAGAGATATCTTTCCATGTGTCATGGTACTTTTCTTATTTATAAAAAGAATAATTTGCATCAAATATTATAACTACAAAAACATCAAATCACAATAATATAATAATAAAAATAATATAATTAATTATTCATATAAAAATATATGAACACAACAAAAGCAAAGAGAAGCTCTTAATAAATTACTCTTACGTATAGGATATGATAGGATGAGAATTTTGTTATTTTAATTTATTTTTTAAAATTTTATTTATTTTAATATAATTTTTTTTATAGTAATTTGCAAATCATGTTACTAATTAGGAATTTTTGCTAAAGCAAGTAAAAGATTTTCTTGACTCATTTAATTTACTATATACACAAATTTAACCATGTTGACTTATTCGTTATTGTCAAAACCATGGTCCACGTTCCTCCTATATGCTTATCATGTTTTTCCTTAAATATTCAAAAAATAATTTCCCTAAAAAAAATTTAAAATTTCCTAATATTGCATTATTCCATTTCCAAAGATTGTACACCTAAAATTTTTGCATTTATTAGCAAAGAAACAAACAAATTTACTTGTAGCAATCCTTATTAATTAATCTACATATAATCAAAATTTAGTATTCAACTATCATTTATTACTAGTTAAATAAACTAATTACTTCATAATAATTTATCTCCCCCTATAGATTCTCTAGCCTAACAGTCTTTTTCTTTATAATTTATAACCTATATGGACATTCTACAACTATTAATTTTGCTTTTTTGACATAGGGCCCTGCACGACGGCCGCTCTTGCCCCGGCCTTGCTAACTTGTATTATTCAGGCTATTTAACTTATGTATGAGGGTCGTTTTAACTGAGATCGTCTAATATAAGAATTTGCGAAATATTAATTAATATATAAATAATTAAGAAAAAAAACATACCAGGATTAGTGCAATCATTAAAGATAGATTCAATCATAGCAGTAACTTCATCTTCTCTAATGGGCCTAAGGGCCTCAAGTCTTTTTTGGGTAAATAATTCCAACGTACAAGCCTTTCTAACCTTAACATAGTGGGGCCCGTAATCAGCCCAAATAAGATCTTTTCCATCTTTACTAAATCTTGCAGATGATCTACTTCTATGTCTATCAGCTAAATTTTGATCATGTTCTTTCAATACTTGTTTTGCTAATTCAGCATTTGAAACGACGACGTTTAGTTTTGAACCAAGTCTAAATGAGAGTATTGGGCCGTATATTTGGGACCATTCATGGAAGCATTTGACCCGAACGGGCTTAATATCGTAAATGTTACCAACAATGGGCCAGGGTTTCGGGCCGGGCGGGAGTTTGTATCTAAACCGGTTGAAAAGATTGTGTGCTATAAGGAGAAAAAGAAGAGAGAGAGGGATGATTAGGAGAAAACTAACCATGGTTAGTTAGAGAGAGAAAGAGGAGAGAGGGTGTTGATTTGTTAAGGAAAAGTGGTGGGAGTAGAAAATTGGGTTTATATTGGTGAAGTGGGTGGGAAGAGGTTGGTGGTTGAAAATGACATGTGTATTGGAAGGAATAGGGAAAGGGTGGTGGGTGAGAATGAGAAATTGTGTTTATTGGAATAGTCAAAAATATTAAAAAAAAATAAAAATAATAGAGCACTTAGTTTTGGGTGAGTGATATTTATTTATTTGGTTTAATATAGATGGGATCTTGAAATTGAATTAAATTATTAAGTTAAGTATACATGGAACATGGTATGTATTCCCAAAGTTATATGCATGATGGGTTAAGGGTCATTAAGTATTGTATTTTACTCCTCATCATGATTTCAAGATATACTTTTTTGGTTCTGAAATATTAATATTTAATTGTAATATGTTATGTACTTCTTTCGTTTTGAAATAGTTGTTATATTAAACATAATAATACTATTTATCTTTCAAACTTATTTTGTATATTATCGGTTGATATGTAAGAAGAAATATAGACAAGTGGAATCTTGTTTGAATCGTCTAATTGCATACTTTTATTATATTAAATCTTTATAATTTTTAGTTAAGAGAAATTTAAGATATTAGTGATCAACATTATACCTTAAATTGCAGAAAAAGTAATATATGTATGAAGTATAATGGAACAGAGAAAAATTATGATATAGTATGCTATAGAATAAAAGAAAGGTAAAGATAATGGGTGGGATCCTACTTGTAACATTTTAAAGATTCCTTTGAACATGCTTAATATGATATCTAATCTAGAACTTTGTGCTAAATGCATCAAAAAAACCAATTTTACCAATCAATTGAAAAATTAGCTAAAACATTTACTCCCCCACATCTAGGATTTTGGTTAGGTTCCTATTTGTTTTTCAATTCTATTTTTAGTAATAACCTTTAATATATGTAGATATTTTTTTTTATTTTCTTCGTAATCTGTATACGTGGATATTTATATGTGGTGATCCACTTCTACAAATTTTACTTTTTCATAAACTATAAATTTGAAGAACCTTTTATTGTAATTTCTTTTTTTATATTTCTGCAAAATCAAATAAGACATTTGATATGAAAATAAATTTTTTAACATTATTATAAATGTAATTTTAATGTTACTTGTAAGGAGAGGTAGGCAATGAGTTGGTGGTGAATGGTAATCAGGGAAAGAGTATTTGGTTGAGTTACTATACTCCCATATTTATATTTTTAATTTAAATTCTAATATCTAATAAGATGTGTGTAGCACAATGTATTCATGATAATATAATTTTTAGTGTTGCCAAAAGCAATTAGTATGGGTTCCTTATTCAAGTTGCTAAATTAAAATTATTATTATACTAGTGTTAAAATCCGTGCATTGCACGATTTTTTTAGCATCAACGTCTATGATATCAAAAAAAATAAAGTCAGAAATATTGTGCAGTAGAAACACTCAACTTTGACTGTTATATGTATAATTAACTCTATAATTATGAAAAGTGTCAACAATATATTATGCAGTATATTAAATTCTCTAATTTACTCAATTTAACTATAGATAATTGCTAGTCAAAGATGCTTAATGGTAGAAATATTGGTTAAGATAAAATAACATGTTGTTTTTTTAGCCAATGAATGAGTGTCATTTAAAAAAAAAACTCTTAAATTGTGCTACTTGGAATTTTTCAAATCTCTTATATAATGTATGATATATATACAAAGAAAAAAAGTGAAGATGTAAACTTATTATGATTTTTTGATGACTTAAGCGGTAAGCATAAATTTAAAAGACTTATTAATAAATTATATTATGCATTTTTTTAAAACTATCAAATCATATGCGCTTTTAATCAAGTGAAATTACATATGATGTTTGCTAATAAGAGAGAAATAATCTTTTCATCATTACTAACAAGGATCAAGTTTGGGACTAAATAAAAATCACTAATTAGATGTCACTAATGACACTAATTTTTTACCACTAGACTAATTCATAATTAAACGACACCATCTTAGCTATAAAAAAGTAAAATGATGGGGAAATGGATTATGGATATGACATCAATGTATAATAGTGGAAGGGAGTTGGTGAAGTTTATAGAGAAATGGATAAAGCAACTTCATGGTGGGACTATGAGAAAGTGTTTTGGGTAGGCCGTGGTTGGTGAATTCCACTTTTAATTAGTACAAGTAATACTAACTTCATATTCAAAAAAAAAATTTAAAAAAATAATACTAACTTCATTATAAATGTTTTCATGATAAAATTAGAAATACACAATGTGTAGAATATATGATAATAAAGTCAAAGATGGTTGCCTATTTTGTCAAAAATAAAATCCATATTTGACTCAAAATCCCACCAACAACTTTTTATTTTCATTTTAGACAATTTATTTATTTTTGTCATTTTAATTTTTAGCTATATTAATCTATACTTTTTAAGTAAGTTGTAAAGATTTCAATTATCATTTGACTAATACTCCGTACTATATAATTCTGCTCCTTATACATACTCCCTCCGTCCCTTATAATTTGAAGCATAGAGAAAGTTATTGTTTTTTAAGAAAAAGATAGATAATGGTAATAAATGAATAGAGAGAATAAATTGTATGGTTGAAATTAAAAGAGAGTTAAAATGTATAGATGAGATTAAAAGAAAGTGGTGGGTCATAGTCAAAAAATTGAAATGATGCAAATTAAGTGGGACGGACCAAAATAGAAAATGCTGCAAATTAAATGGAACAGAGGGAGTAGTGAGTATTGACTAGAGTTTGTCCCAGTTAAATTGTGAGGTGTTTGGTAAATAACTGATAACTGATTGTAGTGGTTAATTTAAATCAGTTGATTTTATTAATTGGTTTGATCAATTGTTTTTAAACCTGCTGGTTGTTCAAAAACAACTTATTCATATCAATAAACTGTTTCAACTAGCTAGTTCGCCAAAGACAAGCACTAGTTGGTTTGACCATTCAACCCTCTATTTATATCAAAATAAGCCAAAATTGCTTAATAAGCTAAAATTGTTTAATAAGCTAATTCGCCAAATACCCCTTGTATGTTTGTTATTTGTTGATGTACTAATTTAATCTTTTAAAATGCGTAGTTAAAAATTTTTAACGATTAATATAAATATTAATTTAATTTGGACAAATTAAATTTGATTCTATTTAATTATGTTTTAAATGAAGAATTAAAATAAAATACAACTGATGAATGGGACCAATTTTAGAAATATGAGAGATTGTGCTCTTAAAAGAAATTTGAGTTTGTTCTTTCGTCCTTTTTACCTTAACATTTGGGAAATAAGTTGCATGCGGTTTCTGAGAGCAGTTTTCAGTGTGTAATCGCCTAGGATTCAACTTATAAAGGGTTTTAAATTGAGTTAATCTTTGTTATTAAACTTCAGCTTTTTATTATATTTTGGAAAATTTATCTAGAATAATCTCAAATCTATTTGTAATTTTCCTAAAATAATCTCATCTATTGATTAACCATGAATAATCCCAACTTTAAGGGGCATTTGCCTAGAGTAAACTTGGGTAACCCGATGACCTGCTATAACAGGTAATTCACCGAAAAAGTAAATTGAAAATTAATTTAAAATTAGAGAGAAATTTTAAAATTTTACATAAAAAATTCTGAATAATAAAAAACATCATAAATTTTTTTGAACATTTTTTAAAAATATTTTTTTCGACATTTTTTTAGTTTATCTTTTTTTTTTAAAAAAATAACATCTGGTCACCGGGTTTACTCTTGAAAAATACCCCTCAAAGTTGGGATTATTCATGGTTAATCAATAGATGAGATTATTGTTGGAAAATTACAAATAGATTGGATTATTCTTGGTAATTTTTACTTATATTTTTGTACCATTTCGTTAAATTTTTTTAAGTCCATACATTTATTTGACATTGATGTGATGGAAAAAGAGAAGTTATATGATCCATACACCAATTTGTGTTTATTTATTAAGTTGGTGATGGATTTGTGATCCATTGGTGGTAAATTTAGCATAAATAAATTTTGCTGAATTTTGCTCTGTTTCAAATTTTTGCTTGTATCTAAAACTTTACTTATTGGCAGTGCCAGAAAGCAACATTTCATTCATGCACATCAATAAATTCATGAAGACGAATTAATACTTTTATTCATATTGATATTAGTATGATATTATCTATAGTGAATGTTATGGGAAAAAAATATTATGGAAAAAAACAGAGAGATTCGTTGAGTTTACAAACGTAGTGAGGATACATTGGGTTGCAAAAACCATTAGGTTATGCATGTAGACTATCTTATTAAGATTTTCTTTGAAAGAATGCATTTTTAACGTCTAATTAAACCATGATTTAGAAAGAGCAAAATTGAGAACTGTGCGAAGTTGTTGACTTAACTAATGGGCTAAAAGTATCACCATTATCAACTTGAACCGTTGATTTGAACCATAATCAACAAGATAAGTTTTATGTTGCTCATAAGTACCATTAAATTTTCTTTTTGTCTAAAACTCCAAATAGATTGAAAACCATTGACATCGGGTGGTCGTGGAATTAAATTCCACGTCCTATTTTTAATATTAAGAGTATTATATTCTTTAGTCATGGTCTATTTCCAATTAGGATCTTGGAGAGCTACTAATGAATTTTAAGTTAAGGATGATTTTGTGGTTGAGGTGTGTAGGCGCTCATGGTATTTTTGGTTTGGTAAAATAAAACACGAATACCATTAATTTGGGTCGGCCTAATTTGCGCGTGTAATAACATTTCAATTTTCTGTACGTTTATCAATTTTGACTTTTAAGGTATCAATTTTGAAAATTAATACCCTTAAGATCAAATTTGAAAGATGTCCAGAAAATGAAAAAAATACCCAGGTTATTACACGCGAATTGAGCCGGCCCTAATTTACAATCTCATTATGAAGTCGTCTTATCTAAGACCAGCTGAAAATAAAAATACCGTGTTGGCGTCTTGAAATTGATCATGAAATGATGGAATTGGGCTAGGAGGAAGAATAGTAAGCGGTTGGGCTTGAACAATCGGAGAGGAAAACTACTATTGGACTTACAGTGAAGACGTCGGGTCTGCATAGGATTATTGTTGGGCTTCGATTTGCTCGGTTGAAAATTAAGTGAAGTAACATTCATATTCAAATGAAAATTAAACTTGTTCGGATTTAAAACCAAGTTCAATTGATGTAAATCAAGATGTTAATGATACGAGAGAAGATGACTCTTAAAAGTCCAGCTCAAATCTATATTTAGAGTTTTAACAATATATATTTAGAATTGATAATATACTAACACAAATTCGTGTGAGAGACGGTCTTTATGAGAGACCATCCCTAATTGAACTAGCTCATAAGGGAAAATGTAAAGTAAAAGTAGATATTAAGCTTTAATGAGCTGGACCTGAAAGACGGTCTCTCAAGAGACTAGCTGATATACTAAATATAAGGGAAACATTATCTAAAATAATACAATCTTTTCATGATTTTCCTATAATAATTTTGCCTAATAATCAACCATGAATAATCCCAACTTTAGGTGGTGTTTGCCTAAAGTAAGTTTGAGTAACCCGATTACCTACTATAGTAGGCAATTCACCCAAAAACTAAATTGGAAATTATTGTAAAATTTGAGAATTTTTTTGAAAATTTACATAAAATTTATTAAAACATTTTTTAGACATTTTATTTTAATTTATTTTTTTTAATAAAACTTATTTCAGCAAGTCATCCGTTTATCGGGTCTAAAAAAATAACTTTCAAAGTTGAAATTATTTATTGTTAATCTATCGGTGGAATTATTGTAGGAAAATCATAAAAAATATTGAATTTTTTTTTAAATTTTCCAAATATAAATTAATAAGAGATAGAGCCCCTAAACCATTTTTGAAATCATTGAACCAAACAATTGGGCTTGGTATAATGCATCTTCCTTTTGTTTAGTCTTAATCATATGAAGCACAAGCTTTACGTCCCTGTAATTAATACAAAAAGTGATTAAGAAAATTAAAACTTAAATAATAAACAAGATTAACCATTAATTACTCTAGAATATGAGGTTAGGAATTAATTAAGTACCTATTAGAAGGATCAATTGTCAAAGCTTTTTTGCTATCATTCTCAGCTTTGTCTAAATCACAAGTATGCAAATAAGCTTGAGATCTTCTATAGAGGGCTTTGACATTGCTTGGATCAAGCTCCAAAACCTGTTACATTTAAGTATTAAATAATTAAATTAACTTTTGACCAGCATACTCCTTTCGTTTCCTATTGATGTTTTGAATATTAACGGAAATTAAAAAATTAAATTTTTTAAAAAGTAAATATTTTATTTTATGGATTAATAAAGTTAATTAGAAAAAATATATAGACTATAATTATTAAAAAATCTTTAAATAAAATTTACAGGTAATATGTGGAAATCATAAAGCAATATAAAAATAATCAAATGAAGTTTGTGAAAGAAAAGTGAAGACCATAAACATTAATAAATTATTTAAATTAGGATAACCAAAGTCTATAATGTCCAAAATTTGTGATTTAACATTACAACAAGTTTTACTTTTTTGCGACATTGGATTTAGTGGCATTTAAAAAATGCCTCTGATTTATATTTTCAGTGTAATAATTATTAGTTTTTATTTTAATTTCCATCATAAAGTGATTTAGTGACACTTATTTGGTCTTTTGTGGCATTTGTGAGAAATGTCACTAGATCCTATGTCGCAAAATGCTTTAGTGTGTGATTTTTTTATTATGCTGCTAAAAGGTCTAATAAATGTCACTAAATCCTTCATATATACTAGTAGAAATTTGAATTAGCTTTTTTAAGAAAATTTTATTTTGCAGTGTGTGATTTATATTTTTTATTATGCTGCTAAATATATCCCACTAAAAGCAAATTATATTGTAGTGTAAATAGAAATATTTTTTTTTTAGAAAAACAACAAATAAAACAATATATATTCATTAAAAAAACACCAATAACAAAATGTAGGAAGATGGGTAAATATTTCAAACCTTAGAGCACAATGATGCAGCTTCAACATAGTCCTCCAATTTAAGCTTACATGCTGCATTGTTTAGATAACAAGATACTAACAATGGTTTTGCTACTTGATTTTCCTCGTTGGAGAATGTGTGGTTAAATTCAAAGCATTTTACTGCCTGCAAATTATAGTCAAAGAAAAAATTTGCAAAATAATTTTATCTAATTAAAGATTTAGTTATTAAAATGTAATGAAGTTGCTTAAAGTCTAATAAATTACTGTTAGAGTATATACAACATATCCTGAAACTTTAATTATCAGCTTATATTTTTGGTCGAGTTGTTTCCTTGACAGTAACTGTCAAGGAACCAACTTAGCAAACCTCTTATTATGTGACTTCTGATACCATATTAAGAAACCAATTCAATCAAAAGTTTAAGTTTATGATTGAGACTTCAGGATATGTTATTCACTTTAACAATTACAAACCTTTTCATATTTCTTAGACGCAAGCCAAAATTTCCCTGCTTTAAATAATGTGTTTCCTTCTTGCTTCTTCTTTTCACATGCTTCGATCTTCTCTTTTGTGTCCATTTTCCAAAAGGGCGTTTCCTAAAGGATTATGTGAAAAGCGTGAAATTTTTAGGAAAGTGGATTTTGACGGATAACAATAAATGTGACAAACAAGAAGCTATAGATATAAGTTATAACTAGCTCATTATATGATTTAAGGGTTTTTCTTGTAAATTATTAGAATGCACGACCGATTTTGAGTTAGTGACAATCAGAATTGCAACTAAGAAGAATCAATAGATTCTACGCATACTTAACATATCTTATTTTATAATTAGAATAGTATACACATACGTCATTTATCTATAAGTTTGTATTTAGAATGCTTAAAAAGTTAAAAATGATACTAATTTTAAGAAAAAGCTTTATGTTACAAAAGTGCATACATATTACTTGAACTTCATTGTTTACATTGAAGTATATATATGTAAATTAATCTCTAACTAAATCCATATTTACGTAGACTCAAGTATTTATAGTAAGTACTACTTTTAATAATTGATTAATATTTTCTTAAATTATAATTAATTAATTGAGACGAAATGAAAATTTTGAGTAATATAGTAATTAAATCTTATCAAGACAAAATAATCACAAATTAAAATTTAGGCAAGAAATTAGATTTGAAGATATACCTTAGAAAAATCGAGTAGTTCAACCTCATAGAGAAGGCTTGAATTACTATTATTGGTTTGTGATACTTGATGGCTATTTTCTTGGATATCATCCGAAAGAACAAACACTTGGGCCTTTTCTCCCTTTTTCATGCTCATTATTGCTTTGTCTAAGCTCTCATTAATTTGATCTTGTAAAATTTACAATAAATTAAGTCATTAGCATTGAATATAATTAAATATTAAAAGAATTGGTTCTTATCTCAATTGGAGAGCAAGTATCATTGTTTCAGGTAAGATCCTAACGTACCCTTTTTTGTAAAAACAAAATGGAATATTAACACTAGGAGTGGCAAAATGGCGGACAGGTAGTATACACTCCCCTCGTGTCTACCCATCTAAAATTTTCATACCCACCACTTACTCATGGCGGATAAAATTTTTATACCCACGCATGCCCATCATAGTTATAACCAACTTAAACCCGTCACATATTCATTCCATATTCGCATTTAACTGCACTCCATACAATCGTAATTCTTAATGATTTTATTGTATATATATATCTGATTTTATTTAAACCTTGCAATGTAATCAAACAAAATTAATTAATATCTTTAATTTTTATTAGTAGGTTTACAAAATTGATATAAGGTAGTACATTGTATATATATAGCGCATGCGGTCTATTGGGTGAGAGGCGGGACGGATGGATACCGGGTGTAAGATCACATATTCATCACCTAACAACTACCCTTGACCGGTAACACTTTACATACAATATCCACCTCCTATGTACCAAATTTACACCCATATCCATTCCAACGGAGATGAATGTAGTCCATGTAATTTTACCTACCACATATTCCTGAAAGACAAAGTTTTTAAGACTGTCTCATCGTGAGACGACTTAATATGGATTGGCCCAAAAGCTAAAATTGTTGGTTATCTTTTCAATTTTATTAATTTTTTCTCTAAATTTACAACTGCTTAATGTTTTGGACTACTTATATAGACCCATCTTACAATGAGACGGTCTCATACAAGAGTATCCGTTCGTAATAACATTCAAAGACCAGAGTTTGTGATGTTTATAAGTGTACCTTGTAGGCATATATACTCAAATGGCTCTTCTTTGGACCCATTTTGCTCGAAAATTGAACCATCTTCTCGTTTGCCCACATATATAACTGCCAATAGCCCAATATTTTAATAAAGGTTAACAATTTCACAAAATCTTATTTGAGAGTGTCTTTTTGTAAAGACGGCTCTCAAAAGCCCAATTCAATTCTAAATATATATTGTTATAACTCTAAATATAGATTTGGGCTGGACTTTTAAGAGTCGTCTTTACAAAGACGGTTTCTCAAGAGAGCACCCGTAACAATTTTAATGGTAAAGTTCTATAAATGTCAACACAAAATAAAGTCATTTTTTAATCATTAAAAATTAATACACAAATTCTTACTTGAGACCGTCTATACAATAGACGTCTCAAGTTTTGAGGCTGGCCCAATTGATAAATTAAAAAAAAAAACTGATTGGTGATTTTGTAAGTTAACAGGGAAATATGGGCTAGGCTCTTGAGAGACGTCTATAGTACAATGGTTTTGTAATTAATATTGTGAAGTAGTAGTATAAATCATTTGGATTACTAAACTCAATTCCAACTAGTTTAAATATCAATTCTAAACTTATTAGTTGCTGTAGTTATTATTATAATTTTTTATTACTAGGGTGTAAGAAAAAAAATGGTTAAGTTGAAATCTTGTTTGATTCGTTTCAAATGTATATTTTTAATTTGAGGAAGAAAAACATGACCTAGGAGGTATGAATGGAAAAGAAAAATTGAAATAAATGGAGAAAAAAAATTATACTCCCTCCACCCCTTTTTTATTGTCCACTTTCTAGTCTTTTAAAAAAAACTGAGGAACACATGAATTGATCTATTAGTTTTTATAGTCTTTTAAAAGAAAAAATAATGAAAATGATGAATATTAATAGCATCAAATAAAAGGGGAAAATTTTTAAAAGCTAATCACCAAAATATGAATACATAGAATTAAATTTTCTTCTTAAATACTCAAGTTCTCAAGAGACTGTTATATTTTGCTTTCAAGTCCGTTCCTTTTACTTTGCTATAATTTCCTTCTATAAAAATGTGCACTTTCTTTTATTATCATAGACATATTTCAACTTTCAATTAATATCATACACACAATTTAAAATGATTTCACCATTTCTTTATTAATTCTTATGCAATATATAATCGTGACAATTTTGGGGATTACTTAGAAAGCTCAAAAAGTAAAGCACCTTTTACCAAAGAACCCTCATTGGGATAAGTCAAACCTTCCCCAATAGAAATAACCTTCTTCAAGATCTTCTTGTCACCAACAATATCAACAACACTTCTCCAAGATAAAAGCTCAAGAAGGATGGTTATGGCGTCCCAACTTCCATTTCTTGTTATGTCTTCTCTACTTTCAACTTGTACTCCAAATCCATCTATACATCTATTTCAAAGTTAGTGTATAGTCTTAACACATATGTTTATTATCAAGTTTTTCAAAATATTTTTTGTTTTGACTCCAGATTATAATAAATTATAGTAAAAATTACCTATAATAATTCAAACTATTTATGATTTTCCTACAATAATCTCACCTATTGATTAACCATGAATAATCCCAACTTTGAGGGGTATTTTCGTAGAGTAAACTTGGGTAACCCGATGATCTGCTATAGTAGGTAATTTACCAAAAAAAATAAATTAAATATTAATTTAAAATTAGAAAATATTTTAGAAAATTTACATAAAAAATTCTAAATAATAAAAAAAATCATAAATTTTTTATGAATATTTTTTTAACATTTTTTTTGACATTTTATTTTAATTTATCTTTTTTTTTAAAAATAAAACTTGCTATAGCGAGTCATCCGGTCACCGGTTTTACTCTTGGAAAATGCCCTTTAAAGTTGGGTTTATTCATGGTTAATCAATAGGTGGGATTATTGTAGGAAAATCATGAATAGTTTGGATTATTCTAGGTAATTTTTCCTATAATAAATTATAATATCATGTTTTTATTTTAATTTTTGTTTTATGAAGTTCAAATTATATTTTTCATTAGAGTTTTAATTTAAATATGAAATTTATGTCGTGTCAAACCGTGCTGTGAGTCATGCTGAATGATGACATGCCTTCTATGTAGTGCCATAACGGCTCATATACAATAACGGGTTGGGCTAGGGTACGCTAACCCGACCAGCCTCAAACAATGCTCTGTGACACAATACGAGCAAGCGATGGCCCACGGGCCACAACATGATTTTTTAAATATATATATTTTTTTCTGAAATTGGTTATATAATTGCCAAAGATACAATCTCAAAGTTGATAGTTAAATGCTTTAAACTTACATGAGAATCTAACAGAGAGTTCTGCCTTTTCGTTTTTTCTCATAGTCTTCACTGCTTCATGAATGGCAGGACACAAATTTCCTGTCAAACTAACCAAAATCCTTGTAAGTATTATACTCCTATTAAAAACATTTCCTCTCATGGGCTTTAATCTAATTCTGGTTCAGTTTCGTATCATTTGCTATAAGGATAAAATTTAAGCAAATTAAGAAAATAGATAAGACGGTAAAAAATAATGTGATTTAAGAAAAATAGAAATATAAATTAAAAAAAGTGTGGTGGGCCATGATGAAAAGTAAAACGCAAATTCTTTCTTGAGACCGTCTTTTGTAAAGACGGCTTTCAGAAGCCCAATCCAATTCTAAATATATATTGTTACAACTCTAAATACAGATTTGGGCTAGACATTTGAGAGTCGTCTTTACAAAAGACAGTCTCTCAAGAGAGCACCTGTAAGTAAAATGGTAACGAATTTTAAGATGAATCGTAATGAAAAATATAGCAAAATCCATGAGACGAAAGGAAGAGTAAGTATTATTTGGAAAATGAGGAATTTTTGTATTAAATTATGCTAATAAGTAACTTACCATCTCCTACATGAAATTCTACACACTCTGAGTTTGAAACCATGGCGCCATTTTCAAGCTTTGCTTCATACTTGACTAGCAATAGTGCAAAATTCAATTAAATTAATACTTGATTAGCAATAAATACATATAGCTTAACAAGTTAAATTAATCATTTTTCCCTTTAAAAACAAATCGTTTGACTTAAAAGAAATTAATTCTTTGGCATGGTATTGGAAATACTATGTCAGATACACATTTAGTCCAATAAATTCTCCTACGAAAAAACCTAATAATTTTACCAATACAAAGTCTTATTTATTTTAATTAAAAATATGTTCTTAAAAATGGTAAAATGAAATAAAACACGCCATAGTATGAGTGGTCAATTGCTGAATGATTGTCTAATCAATTATATAGAAGTGAAAGTGATGTATTTATAGATGAGTGAGGATTTTATTGAAAATTTTCAAATTTTGAGAATTCAAAAACAATGATCGTAATAATTAATATAGTTTCATTAAAATAAAATGTTAGCTAGTTGTAATTTTTACAGTTCTAATACAAATTGAAATTGTGCTGATTACATATTACTTTTTAATATTGTACCCTAACTTTAAAAATTCTGAATCCGCCGCTGTTTATTATAAAAAGGTTTAAAAGGCTTTTTATGTATTGTACAATTAGTATGATCACCTGAAACCTCGTCACCATCTTTAGGATTGGCCCAACCTTCTCCATCCGTTAAGATCTTTTTGAGAACTCCTCCATCTCCGGTAATGTCTCTAATGGTGCTCCAAGATATCATCTCAACGTCGAAAACGAGGGTCGAATGAGGTGGAATAAGGGGCGGATAACCCACCTCTCCATAGGCTAATTGAGGTGGTATTTTGAAAATGGCCCTTTCCCCTTTCTTCATTGTAGCCACCCCTTCATCCAAACCTTTAATAACCTCACCTAAAAAATTAGTATATCCTTATTTATTAATCAAGCTACAGTCATAATTATAGTCATTAATCCACTATTTTCACATTAAATCAAAATTTGAAGAAAAAATAGCGAACATATTATACTCATACTTTTTTTAAACTTATTTTTAGTGAATTGAATCTACAAGTACATACCTTGTCCCAATTTAAACTTAAAAGGAGCTTCTTTTTCAAGACTTGATCCCCAATGATGAGCCATCTTCAACGCGCCCACTATAATTAACTATATAAACATAGCAAAATCACCATTAGACTAAAAATAGAAAGTCATGTACTTCTCAACCATAAGTAAGAAATTACTTTAAGTTTTTGGTTGCGTGATACGGTATCAACAAAAAAGTCACATCATCAATTGTTATTTTAAGTGGAATATTTAACACAATGTATGAGGAGAGTATTTGTTGCTTTCCTGACCACTTCTAACTCAAAAGACTCTTGTGTGAAGAGCGTATAAATATATGAGGTTTCAACCATAAAATTTATGCTTTTGGTACATAAAGTAGCCAATAACTAGTTTAATCATTTTGAAATGTATGAACAATGTGATTGAGGGTATGTAAGAAATCATATGCTTCAATCCATATACAGTGTATGAGATTGCGTAACTGAACGCTGATCCGGTTATCATAACGTCTAAATATCAGTCGAAATCATAAAATATCCCTTAATACGGCCCAAAACGCGATTTTTTTACAACCTTACAACGCAGAAAATATCAATTCGTTTGTTTTTTTTATTGTGTTTTTATTCTATGCTTCAATCAATATACCGTTTAGTTGGAATTTTAGAATATGTTATGTAATCTATTACAATGTGTTATATCGAGCATTAATGTTGGATAATGTTACTCCAAAACAATAAAAAATTTTACTTGTACAAAAAAGTGGTTAGTTTGTTAAGGATTACCTTCAACTTCATCACCAAGAAATGCGGTTTGCCAAGATGTTCCACGACGTAGAATCCTCTTCGTAAGTCCATGGTTTCCAATTTCCTTTTCGGGTTTCGATAAAATTGGAGATTGTTCATCAGTTTGTGGATTGGAAATGGATGGGAGGGAGACTTCCATTGCTATTCAAGAGAACGAAAAAGAGGTGGACAACTAGATAAGCCGTTTTTGGATCTTTATTATTCATAATACGACACCGTATCAAATGCTGCTGGCCGCTGGGTAATGTTCTAGTGTGGGCCTGAACCAGATCCTGGGCATGGGCATGGGCCTGTTGGTAGTTGGTAATTAGTGTTTGTGTGTTGGGAATTCAAGCCTTTTAATTCAATTTGTGAAGAACACAGAGACCGTCTTACCATTTAATTAGCATGAATTTTTCATTAATTATTTTAAGATCGTAAATGATCACTTTAAAGTAATAAAATTAATCACTTTAAACTAGTAAGTAATCACTTTTAAGTTATAAATTATCAAATCAAATGAAAAAGATTGTTTTATCGTGAGACCTTCTCATTTGAAAATTTGTGAAATATCATATGATTTGTTTGCCAAAAAATTGTACCGTAATCCCAATAATTTTTTATAGGAAAATTTCATATGGTAACCCTAAATTTTGGCTGTTCAATGTGGTAGAAAAACATTTTTTTCAAATAACAAACGTCTTGATCACCTTAATTGACTACATATTTCAAATTTGATAGAAATAAATACTTAATTTAACCAAAAAATTTAACGTTTTGTCGACCACATGGAAAAAGTTGAAAGCTAAAGGTGACCACGCGGATTTAAAAAACATTTGTGAAAAAACCAAAAACTTAGGGTCACCACATGGATTTTTCATTTTTTATTTTATTTTATTATATTATATTTTACCCACTAACTCCACGCCTCAAAACACTCATTGCAAGACTTAAATATCAATTTCAATACTTAAAAGTTAAAACCCTCTACTCTAAGTTTCAATTTTTTTTCTCCAAAAATTTAACTTTATTTTTACCTACCTACTCCAACCGTCTCACAGGAAATTCATTGTTCGATTGCTAAGTAAAAAAAACCTCCAAAGTCCAAAGGAAAATAGATGAGAATGGTAGAGTATATAGATATTCTGGGATTTCAACTATTAGTTTAACTTTTAAGTGGTTGATTTGGTTTCTTAATATGGTATGAGATGCACAGGTTCAAATCTCAACCACTCTTCATTTAAAGTGGAATATTTAGCGTTATGTATGAGGAGAACATATGTTGCATCTATACTTCTAGCCCAAAAAGCTCTCGTGTGAGGGGGCCATGTTAGAGTATACTAGGTGATTGCCCGTGCTAAGCACGGGTTATTTAATATTTTATCATATTTAACATATATTTTTACGTAAATAAATAAAAAATATCAAAAAAAGATGAATAAAAAAATAATATTGATACGCAATTTAAAAATATAGATTTGTGTATCATAATATACTTTACGATGGAAAATAAAGTTAAACAATATATAAACCTAGTCAAATGGATACATTATAACAACCTTTATCAACTATAAATACTGAACCACTTTTTTGTATACGATATTGTATGTTAAAGTATAAATATTATCATAATCAACACATATTACAATCTTTAGTTTTTGCTTACTTTTGACCCATGAAACAACTATATATGATTGATCAGGCATTAATACATATTGGTAAAAATTTAAAATTTATGTTAGGTGATAATCAAATGATTGAATTCTATTTTCATATCTTAATCATTATTTTCCTATCAGGAAAATAAAATTTTAGATTTTAGTATTACGAAACAATATCACGATTGTTATTGTCAATCCTTCCCAAGTTTACTTACTCCTCTGTAGATTTCGTCCACCTCTAAACACTACTTACTTCTCCTCAATTTGAATAAAGAAATTAAAATTTTCTAAATTAGAAAAAAAAGAGATCCAGATGTGATCAATCAAAATAATAAAAATAAAAAGTAATTAAAATTAAAATTTATAAATAAATCATTCACATGCACAGAAAAAATATGATATCAAAAATCAGTAAATAAAATATTTGAGAAAATAAAATATTAAAATAGACTAATGCAAGAAGATATGATCCATTCATCGAGATTGGTTACATGCATTACTTCTCTCTTTGGTTCGATTTAGCTAAACCCAAAAAATTTATAGAGAGAGATAATTAAAAATTAAAAATCTAATTTTTTAGATATGAAAATAGAAGAAAAATTGAGAATTTTTATGAGATAAAGATAGAAGTAATCTTTCATCACAAGTTGTAATGATCTTCAAAAATTGTGATAATTAGTTTAATGAGACATAGAAAGTCAGTTTTGCTACAACAAATATTTTCTTAGTTATAGGGATTATTATCGTAGATAATCAAGATATTAAAGGCTATTTGACGTAATAGCATATTTAGTACTCTAGTTATTAGGAAACAATATCACGATTGTTATTGTCAATCCTTCTCAAGTTTAATTACTCCTCTGTAAATTTCGTCAATCTCTAAACACGACTTACTTCCCCTCAATTTGAATAAGGAAATTAAAAATTGCTAAATTAGAAAAAAAAGAGATTCGTGTTTGATCAATAAAAATAATAACAATAAAAAGCAATTAAAATTTAAATGTATAAATAATAATAGTATATCAAAATTAATAAATAAAATATTTAAAAACAGAAAAGATAAAAATAGACTAATGCAAGAGATATGACCCATTCATCGAGATTGGTTACTTGCATTACTCCACTCTTTGGTTTGAATTAGCTAAACCCAAAAAAATCTATAGAGAGATAATTAAAAATTAAAAACTCAATTTTTTAGATATGAGAATTAAAGAAAGATAAGGAATTTTCAATACATTATTTATTAGGAAATAATATCACGATTGTTATTGTCAATCCTTCTCAAGTTTAATTACCCCTTTGTAGATTTCGTCCATCTCTTACTTCCCCTCAATTTGAATAAAGAAATTAAAATTTGCTAAATTAAAAAAAAAATCCATATTTGATCAATAAAAATAATAGCAATAAAAAGCAATTAAAATTAAAATTTATAAATAATAAATCATTCAAACTCATCAGAAAAAATATGATATTAAAAATCAATAAATAAAATATTTAAGAAAATAAAAGATAAAAATAGACTAATGCAAGAGATATGACCCATTCATCGAGATTAGTTACATGCTTTACTTCTCTCTTTGATTCGAATTAGCTAAACCCAAAAAATCTATTGACATATATAATTAAAATTTTAAAACCCAATTTTTAGATATGAGAATAGAAGAAAGATAGAGAATTTTTTTGAGAAAAAGATAAGAGTAATCTTGCATCACAAGTTGCAATGATCTTCAAAAAAAATGTGATAATTAGTTTAATGAGACATAAAAAGTCATTAATGTTATAGTAATTAATTCCTTAATTGTAGGGATTATTATAATAGATAATCTAGATATTAATGGCTATTTGAGGTAATAGCGTATTCAATACTCTAATTTTTAGGCGGGAACTAAACTCATCAGAGCATGACACGTGTCCTTAGATGGTCTCTGTTTTAGTATTAGATATAGATAAGATATGATGGGGCCTCAACCATCGGCTTAAACTTTTGATTGAGTTGGTTCCTTAATTAAGAACATTCACTAAAAGCCCAATTTTCAATCATGAAAACGGCAATTAAACATCAGCCCATTACTTCAAAGTTCATTTGGGAAAAAAGTATCATGTTCAAAACGACTAACTTAGACGATCCAGCCCACAGAATATATCACACGTTATTGCTAGCTTAGCATTCCAATTTTATAGATGAGGAGTATTGCATTTCAATTACTCTATGGTTTATAATTTTGTTTAAATTATTACCTTAATTCTCAAATTATAATTCATATAGGATTGGGTAGAAGCTAGTCCATGAGGATTTATAAGTATATAATCTTCAGGTGCTCTCTTGAGAGATCGTCTTTTGTAAAGACGATTCTAAAAACTACAACCCAAATCTATATTTAAAGTTGTAACAATATACAATGAGAATTGGACTGGGCTTTTGAGAGCCGTTTTTACAAAAGACGGTCTCAAGTAAAAATTTGTGAATATATAATCTTTGACAATATCAGTAGTTCTATATTAATAAAAGAAACCACTAACATTATTAGTGATTTTACTAAACATACCTCAAAACCTTTTTTTTTTTCATTTTAGACAAAATTCACATTTTCATTTCAAATCTCCATTTTCTCTATTTTCCTCTCTAAAGATTCCTCCTTTCAAAATCATACATTTCTCCCCAAGTAATCTTCTCTTCCAACTTTATTTAGTTATGTTTTAATGTTTTTTTTGTTGTATATAGATTTGCTTGGGTGTTATATAAAATAAAAACCAATAATTATTTTACTAAAAATATAAATCAATGGTGTTTTTCTAATGCACTAAATCCAATATGGCGAAAAGTTAAATTTATTTTAGTGATGATTGACATCATAAGACAACCATTCTGCAATTGAATTAAAATAAACTAATACATACGTTATTCTTGGTTATTCCAAACTTTAATTGAAAGAATATTTGTATTGTGGATGAGAAGTAAATAATTCAAAATGAATGATTTTATTTTTAGATAGAAGATAATATTGTAGAAATTAATATCAGAAAATAAATAATAATTTTGATTTAATTATGAGATTAAATCAGTTTGGGTTTAATTCTCATTCATCAAAGGAAGGCAAATGCCCCTTATAAATACAAGAACTATGACATAAAATAAGGAAACTAAATATTACAACTATCTTAACTTCCTAAATACTTAAAATAATATTTCAAAATAAAATCAAAATATTCTAATAATTATTTCCTTAATATTCTCTGATTTATTATTTCCTACAAATATAATACCATTATGGAAACACAAATTCTTACTTGAAACCGTCTACACAATGGACGTCTCAAGTTTTGGGGCTAACCTAATTTATAAATTTAAATAAAAAACTGATTGGTGGTTTTGTAAGTTAAAAGGGAGATATGGATTGAGCTCTTGAGAGACATCTATACTCTAAACGGTCTCTCAAAAAAGGGTCTGTTATGGAAAATATTATTATGAACGCAAAATATTGATCATGACCCGGCCCCAAACTTATTGAGAGATACTTAAGAGAAGAAAGAGATGCAACCACTTGTATCTAATTATCCATATTGTATAAAAATAAAAGATTATTAAATTGTGGTTTTTCTTTAGTAGGGAAAAAAAGCCATTATTTTCTTTTCCAATATTGATTTGTCATTTTTCATAAATCTTGTAGAAAGTCATAACATTTCATTCAAAAGAATGAAAAGTTTGAATGAGCATATTCAAAGAATGTAATGGATCCAATAAGTAATAGTGACATCTTTACGTTCTCGATTTTATACAACTTAGAATTTAAGATCAAATTTTCTAAAAAATACAAAAGCTCACACAAAAGGCTAATTATTAGATAAAAAGAGAAAGAATAGAAACCCTAAAATGCAAAACACCAATCATGTATCAAGTTGAATTTAATTATGTTTTTATGAGCTTATTACAATTTACAGTCAACAAAATTCTATTTTTAATAATTTGTTGTATTTTTTCAAAAATTAGTAAAATTTATTTTGTTAAACTGAACTTGATTAGGTTCACCTAAAACAAACATTATATAATTATTCAGAAAACATAAATTCAATTTAGTAAAGATAACTTTCTATTATTGAATAGAAGATAATTTTAATTAGTCGTATATAAAAATAAGTTCATTTGACTAAAAATACTCAAATTTTATCTAGTTTATCAAATATTATGCACTAATAAGCAACGGTGAAAAAAGAAAAAAAAAATCAATATAAGCAAAAAATAGGTAAAATTTAGTAAGAACTAGTTTAATTTAGCAAAAATAAATTCAATTGAATAAAAATAAGTTATATTCGAAAAACAAATAAGTCGAATCAACAGATAAGTTTAATATACTTCATTTAAAAATAAAATGAACTGTTAGTTTTTTTATTGTATTTATCTAAAGAAACCATGAATCAAAAGTGTTTGTGGCTCAATGGATAGAACATTTGCATGTGGAGCATAATATTTGGGGTTCAACCCCTACTGGGCGCAGGTATTAATTGGGGGGTTTCTTGACTGCGCCTATCTCTCTTGACTCCCGCCTTGGAGGAACGGGTATAATTTATCCGCAACTTTCAAGAAAAATAAAAACCCCACCCGAACCCTACCTTGTACAGGATACTGACCTTTTATCTAAAGAAACCATGAGTTAGTCCTAGAAGATGCATAAAACACTCAAAGATTGCTTATAGAAGAGTTAAGAACAAATAATCTAATAATTGTAGCAAAAAGTAAGCACTAATCCAACCACATATAAAAATGGGCATAATTGTATGTATCTTAAGCTTAGTGGAGGGTGACACTATATCTTGTATGAAATTGGGATTTGTTGAGTGTCTCCTTATAATAAGACAAACACAATTACCATCTACAATCAATTAACATTTGTCCTAATTTCAATTACAATACAAAATACACTCCATTTTTTCATAGAAAAGTTTTTTTATTGTGGTTGTAAAAGTCATTATATGTGGAGAATCGATGTTGCTTCATGATGTATGGTTCTATACATTAAAGTTAATAATTAAGCTTGCTAGCTATAGTGCATTATTTCATGACTATAAATTGAAATAAAATTAATCTTCTTTTAACCCTAGGTTTTCATATATGGTAGCAAATTTTTGTTTGTTTATGATGTAATTGCACTCTTTTTGATGTTATGTATGTTGCTTGTTGTGTATCGTCTACAATGAATTAGGTTAACTTTAATAAGAGGCGGACTAAAAACTTATAATTTTTTGTATTTTTATAAATATAAAGATTAAAATCAATTGATAAAATGTATCTTGGGAGTCTCAACCATCAGCTTAGCTTTAGGTTGAGTTGGTTCCTTGACATGGTATCAGAGCCAGCGTGACAAGAGGTGTGTTAGAGTATATAACATATCCTGGGACCTCAACCATCAACACATATTCAACACATATGCGCATCCACACTTCTAGCCCAATGGGCGCTTGTGTGAGGGGGTGTGTTAGAGTATATAACATATCATGGGACCTCAACCATCAGCTTAAGCTTTGTATAGTAATACTCTAACTTATTAAAAATCTATTAATTTTAGAGCTAGGTTTTGTATAGTCGGATATCTTACACACACCTAAAACCATCTCGACTCTAACTTATTATGCATGACTTAGCCTTTTGTTAAAAAATCAAGTCAACAAAAGTATATAGTGATGCTTGAGACCTCAAGATATGTTATAATATTATTCAATCACTTTTAGAGATTATTTATATTTTTGGGGCTATTTTTAAGATATTTTTACTGATATGATTCAAAGTATTAAACTTCAAGGAACATAGAAGTATATAATCATCAAAAATTGGTCAGAAGTTTACATTGTTATACAAAGTTCAAATGGTTGACTTGTATGGATTTTTGATAATAAATGAAGAGTAATTGAAGTATGAATGAATAAGATTAAAAGAAAGTGGTAAGCCATAAAATGTAAATAAAAATAAGGCAAAATATGAGAAATGGTTGAAAATAAAATAAACGAATATATTCTTTTTATAGTTACTTGTGACATAAATTTAGTTGTTATTTTTGGAATTTGTGGAAGTTCCTGAATTTTAATGATTTTTATTGATCAGGATTTGAGATTTTTAGTTAAGGGTTACAACAATATTTAATTAATTTTATTCACAATTTAAATCAATCAATATCTCGTCCGATTTGATTATTAGTAGTATTCTAACTCAATAAGGATAACAAATCACCCGAGTAACTCATTATCAGATTTAGCTAGGCTGGTCGAAATTTTTTGATAGTAATACTAAAATAGTAGTATAAGAATCAAATATTATTCGGTCAGAGAGCAAGTATCATTTTTTAAAAAAGTTTTTATGTTTAATTTTCAATTAATTTTTATTTTTTCTCGGGTATTTACTGTACTAAAAGAAAAATAGTAACTCTCAGACCCTGTTTATAGTTTTCTATGAACGGGATACACTGAGTATGATGATGATAATGATGAAATGAAAAATAGTGACTAGACTTCCAATTCATAATATGGAGTATAGTTTACTAGTTATTAAAAGGCCTTGGCCCTTGAGTAGCTTTAATTAACTAAGGTTTCTTTGGTTTTATTATGAGCTTCATGGAAACAAAATGATAATGGTTACTCTTCTTTCCTTTTTGAAATGGAAGTGTACGTTTAGGATATTATTAAGGTGAAATTAAGAAGAAAATATAAAAGAAAAATAGAGCACAACACAACAATGGAGAAAGAGAAAGACGCACAAACAAGAACACTATGATGTAACGGCATCTTTGACACCTCGTCTCAAATAGCAATGTAATTCATTAATGATTCAACAATACAATAACGAAACACCTCTCATTATTCTTGAACACACACTCTCAAGCTCAAAGCTTGCACATTTAATAAACCACTTACTATTACATGAAAGACGACACTCATCAGAATCTCAAGTCTTAGCCCTATTTTTCTCTCTATGTAATAGCCTCCGCACTCTATAATACTAAATTTAGGTCCTTATAAAACCACCTCAATCAGAAGATTAACCCTAGCAAAACGACATTACATGTTCAATGCCCATTGCGCACCATTTCTTCCCTCTAATGTGTATGTCATAGTGTGAGCAATGAGTCGATCAGACTCATACCGTACTATTTGATACTCCATATATATAGCACTTTGGAGTTTGCTACATCGCGTCTAAAATATTTCATATTAAAAATTTCAATGCATCAAATTCAAAAAAGACAGACTAGTATAACAAAATAAGTATGTTAAGGGTGAGCCTATCAAAATCCAATTACATAATTGTGAAAGGAAGCTTCATTTAAACCATTCCTGGAATTCATTGCTGGTTTCCATTTTACAAATTGGCCAAATTGATTAAAAGCAAAAGAAATTGGATTAGTTGGTGGAGTTCTTACAAGTTATATGCATCTACACCAAGTCTATGGCCTCTAGCCCTTATTTTTTGGCAGCATTAAAGGATTATTTTCATGGTCATTGAGTGAGTCATAAGTATATATTTGGCAACCAAACCTATTTAATTTTAACTACCCATTTTGCATAGGATAGTTTAGGAAGTGTGAAAAGAACAATTATCAATTTTCTGATTTCGATTGTTGACTGTTAAGTATTTTTGACTTACTTAATGTATTAACGTATACAACAAGTATATTTCGTTTGTAGCAACTATAACTTTACTTTTTGAAGTTTTATTCATTATCTCTTCAAGAATTCCCTTTTTTTGTTAAAGCGATGACATTCTATACCTCTTTGTACGTCCACCACTGTTGGAAAGCACAAATTTCCATTTTATCTTCTTTATTCTTTCTCTTGTTTATCCAAAATGAAGAAAGTACCTTAGAAATCAATAACATACATCTTTTCAAAATAATATAGCTCTTGCAATAGTGCAAATGTGCAACAAACCAAATATATCATTTTCTATATCTCTCTTTCATAAGTTTATTTTTTGACTTAAGAAGCTATGTTTATTTGTGGTTGAATGATGTTATCATTCAAAAGTAACAATCAATTGGCAAAAGAAAGGAAAAGGAAATGTGAATTACGATGCAACAAGTTAGAGACCATTGAGAATTGCCCCAATGATTGTGAAATCTCAAATGGGTTTTAGATTTTGTGGTGCTATCTAGCTAGGTGTCCAAATAGATGTGGATAATTCTTAGAACTATTTGAGTCATTTAATTATTAAATTAATCATAGAAAAAAAATATATATAGAGATCATAATTCATTATTGGTGTGATTTGCTCAATATAAATACAATAATGCATGTAAAAAGGTTATAAAATAATGTATGTAGTTGCATCAATGATTTCTGTTGAAGTTGATAGATGATGTCATTCAAATGGCTCATTGGATGTTTTTTTTTATTGGGTATTTAATCACATTAGTCAAGCCCTAATTATGGATTTGAATTTGATCTAGAAGACTTAAAAGTATGGATACTATTTAGTTAATAAAAATGTAAAGATGGTATTGACCAGTATGGGTGAAGTCACAAGGGGGCTGGTAGGGGCCTGACTTTTGTTGCTTTTCTTTACGGTCTAATTTTTATAAGTTTTACTCTTGTGAATTTTATGATCATAATTGATATGCTAGTAGTGTAACCTCAATATTGAATGAGATTAGAGATTTAGGTTTTCGTAGCATCAACTTAATTAGTAAATTAGTGTAATCCAAAGTCTAGTGTTTTAAATCCTTTCTTTTACCAAAAAAGTGGTGATGAAAGTTTACTCAACAAATAACAATTTCAATAAGTAAAAATAAATTGAATTTAATAAAAATTAATAATTTTAATTAGTAAAATTAAATTAAATTTCTAAAAACTGAAATTGATGGACAAAAGGGTGTACTAAAAAGAGCTTTGATGTTACTCCCACTATTTGACTAAATAAGCTAATATAGTTATTAGTCGGTCATTGATTAATTATTTTTATGTATCATTAATGTGAATATGTGATCATATATTTAGTTAATTGTCAAGTACGTAATTAATTAGTTTTGTACATGATGAGGATTGAAGATGACTAGCTCCTTCATATATTCATGGCAAAATTTAATGTAATTAAGCAAATTAATTGTAATATAATCAAACCTTTTATAGGTTTAATTTTTATAATTCACATATTAGTGGGTTGTTAGGATAAAAACGGTTAAACGCCTAAATTTGAGTAAATAACTCCCTACCTAGCAAGTTAGCTTGTGTAAGTTTCTGTTACTCATCTAAAAATGTAACCAATTAACAAATGTTTATATTTATGTTTATATGACTAAAAATACTCAATTTCTGAATTATATGGTGTAAAATTCAAATATATATATATATATATATATATATATATATATATATATATTATATATATATATATATATATATATATATATATATATATATATATTATATATATATTTTTTTTGGTGAATTAGACCAAAAAAATTGAACATTGCAAATAATATAATTTATTGATTCGTAAATCAATGTCTATTTTGGATTTTAGGCTATATAGCCACAATGATATAAAAATAACAAAACAAAAATAACTACAAAATTACGTGTTATTTAAATTGACCAAACTTTAAGTAAAAATGATTTTCTTTTTGGTACTTTTTTTTTCTTTTGTAGATCTTTATTGTGATCATTCTTCAAAACTAGCTTTAAAAAATAAAAGTTCAAATTAGCATTGTATATTGGTTCTTTGTGTGGTAGTTTTGAAACAAAATGGGTATTGTTCGGTTTATCCCGCCCATAGAAAACTATGGACAAGGTTTGAGGAGAAAAGGACGGCGACAACTCATACCCATAAAGAAGAGCACGTCTAAAAGGACTCCCCCAGCTCGAGAAAGATGAAGAGACTCTCCTGTCACGTGAGAGCTAAATAAAAAGCATATAGATAAAATAAATAAGTAAAAACAATTAGAATATAAAACTAAAAAACAATAATACTAATAAAAAATATAAACGAGAAAAACCTTAGTCATGAAAAAAAGAAGAAACGATGGAAAAATAAAACAACAAACTACAAAATACACCACTTCCTATAATAATAGCGTCCCTAACGTACTTAATTGTTAAAAAAATATAATTTTGATAGAAAAACTTTCATATTAAAATAAATTAAATATGATAATTTTAAACAAATATAAAAATAAATACAAAATACACCAATTTCTATATTTAAGTTTTTAAGTGAAATAAAATGTATACAATTTACAAAACTTGCCAAAATAACTCACAAACCTAAAAGAGAATTCTCTTTAAAAAGTATGACAACTAACACAAACACCAAATGAATTCCATGCCATAACAATAAACATCAAATTAAAGATTAATGGACATGTTATTTCTTATCACCTCTAGACTTTGATGAAAGGACATTTATGCATAACTTTGGAATGCCTCATCACCTTAACTTAACCTCTTTATCAATTTTAAAGTCATACCTTACGATAAAAATATTTTATCCGTTCATTATATTTGTCACGAATAATAATATTTTTTCACTGAATATGTCACTATTAATATGTATTTTTTTTTATTTTGATACATACCGACATTTTAATTATTGTGGCCAAGCATGGTATATACTCATCAAAAATTGGAATTTAATATGCTATATTTGAATGTTAAAATCCAATTAATATTACAAATTACTCTTAATTTATAATGTGATGATTTAGTTTAAATTTATTGTGGCAGGAACGTATCTTCATCTTTCTCGAGTTGGGAGACTTCTTTTGGCCGCGCTCTCCTTTATGGGTATGATGAGTTGCCGCTGTCCTTCCCTCTTCAAACCTTGTTCATAGTTTTCTATAAACGAGATATACCGGGTACGATGATGATGATTAGTTTAAATTTATACGCTTAAACTCTTTTGGGTCTCTTTTATTTCGAGTTTCATAAATGTACTACTATTTTAACTCTTTCATTACCGACAACTAAAATAATTTCTTATTTATGATTTTGGGGTACAACAAATCCCTACAAACAAGTAAGTGGAATTGATTTTTTATAAATGGTGAAAATTAAATCCTTTGCGACCCTATAAACAAGAGTTAAAAGAAATTATCTTTAACTATTAAGTCAACTCATAATTCTCCATCGTATTGAAAAAAGACTTCAATATGTGCACCTTTTTCTTTGAGTTTTGTGCAAATAGATAAAACTACATATAGTAGTTTTCTCTCTAAATATCGAAACAAAATTTATTTATCTATAATAACATTACTAGAACTTCAATTTATTTCAAATACATATATGTTTTTTAATTGGAAAAATAAATATATCTTTATTAATAATTAATATAGAACTCATAACGGATCAATAGTTAAGTACATATATATACGTTACTTTATAATTTAATTGATTGTTAAATAAATATCATCAAGCATGTATGACTTTTTATTCTTAAAAAATTATAATAACTCAACTACACAATGTGGTATGTTTTATGTACTTCTACTTAACAAGTGGAGTATCATATTCCAACCAAGTACCAACATATGTTGATTCTGTTTGATTCTCAACATAAATTCTAAATTATTCTTTGATTTTTATTAAAAAAATTTAATACATTGAAACCAAAATAGATAGTGGAGTCATACCAAGAAACCAGCAAAAAAGGTTTAGGAACATTATCCAATTTATGTAGAATTCCAAACAAGTTTCCATAAAAAGGAATCCTAATTTTTTATTTAGTTTTAAAGAATAAATAAGTATTATATGAGACTGTCTCACCATGAGGTGAGACAAATCTATATAGTCAGTTTATTTATCTAATTGATCTTTTAAGAATGTAAATGATCTCTTTAAAATTACAAGTAATTACTTTAAAACGAATTATTTTAAAACTGCAAGTGTATATTAGACCAATCTAATAGAAAGATATCATTGGAAAATTTGTGAAAAATATATTCATCATAAAATGAAATAATTACTTGATTAGAAAGCTCCCTCATTTTCCATTCATTTAGTGAAACTCCAAATCAATGATTGCACCATTAATTATTAATTACATGTAAGTCTTCTATTTTAAATTAATTTATTATTACAAATGTAAGGAACAAAAAAGCCAAAAAAGGTTGGAATTGTGTTAATTTCTCAATACACCAAAAGGGAGTGGTGGTGGGTTGGAAAGAAAAGTAAGGTCAAATTACAAAAAAGCCCCTTTTCATTTCCTTGCCTAATGTAATGTATTATTTGCCCTCATCCTCCAAATCTTCTACTATAAGTACTTTAGTATACTACGTACGTACTCTATACGTACAAGCATGGTAGTTACCCTAAGCTATTGTCCTAGCTCCCTTGATGGGTGCTTCCAAGGCTAGCATGGGCGGTTCGGGCATCCGAG
This sequence comes from Amaranthus hypochondriacus, assembly GCA_000753965.2. NCBI lineage: Eukaryota > Viridiplantae > Streptophyta > Magnoliopsida > Caryophyllales > Amaranthaceae > Amaranthus > Amaranthus hypochondriacus. The sequence continues at coordinate 1,395,219 of CM025919.1, forward strand.
AGCTTATAACCACCGTAGGAAGTGTGTGGCTAGATTCGATTACTCTTTGTGATTCCAAATCGTCTGATTCAGAATCTTCTGAGATACTATCTAACTCAACAGTAAAATTGTTATTGTGAGCACCCTTAATCGCTTCAGGAATAATTTCTTCGGCTTCTCTTTCCTTGTACTCCTTGTACTTTCCCCATAGTACAAAGTATAATCCTATCACTATCAATATAGCCCCAAGAACACTGCATTATTTGATCAAAAATCAAATATAGAAATAATATCATGTTAGTGATTTATATGATTAAGAAGTACTAGTACATAATATTATAAAGAATATACGTACATGTACAAATGGACTAATGAAGATCACAAAATATTAAAGGTGCTTTATTTTGTTTAAAGTAATGGATTACTTTAGAGCAGGTAGTGTCATGCCAAATTTCATGCATATATTTCGTTTTGAATTATGTTGAGATATTATGCAATATATAATTCTATTGACTATTAAAAATTAAAATCATATTATGAAAGTAAATAATTAATAATTAATAATATGAATAAATGAATATAACGATGAAAATTGTGATTATTACCAATAATATTTATTCTATATTAATAATTTAGGAATTTAAATCGATTCTTAGAGAATAAGATATTAAAATTTATACAAATATGCATGCAATGTAATACTATTAATGAGAAAAGAAAAATTAATATAGAGATTGATACTGAGTTTATTGAGAGAGAAATTTAATTTAATTTAATTAAACATGTTATATTATAATGATATATGTCATTATAGTTTGTATTTGAAAAACTTAAATTATAATGATAATGATATTTAAAAAGCGGAAGTTCGAGGCAGAAAATTAAATACTAAAAATATTTTGATAAAGACATGAAAAGGAATTTGTTTAGGGTGAATTATGAGAACTAGGCCAATTACGTATTGCAAGCCATAGTAGTGTTAGGAGATTGCGTTACGCACAAACATTTCCTAGCAACCATTCTAAATTTTACATTATTAAATAACTAATTATTAATAATCTTCAATTTAATAGGTTCATAATTAATTTTATGCAAAGAGTATCTATTGGTTAAAGTGGTATAATCATAACGATAATCGTATAAAAAGTTTTTTTGGTGTAATATGTGGAGTCAGAAGTTAATATGACAAGAGGTCATAAGTTCAAATCTCAATCATTACTCATTAAAGTGGAGTATTCTGCGTTAGGTATGAAAAGGGTGTTGCATCCAACACTTCTAACCCAAAGTATTCTCGTGCGATGAGGTATGTTAAAAAAATAACAAAACAGATCATAAAAATTCAACTATATGTTAATTAAATATCGAAAAATTTAATAATGGTGTTTATTTTCTTACCCTCCAACATAAATTTTCTCAGCAAGGATAAAAGATCCCATAAAAGCGACAATGACCATCATGAAGGGACTGAAAGCAGTGACGAAAACAGGTCCTCTTTTTTCCATGACTACACCTTGTACGTAATAAGCAACTCCTGATGTTATTATGCCCTGTTACATACATTTTTTAAATAATATTAATTATTTTTTTATTAATAATTATTTCTAAATAAAAATATAATAAGTCAATATTTTCTAAATTAAAAAAATAGAAAAAAAAAGAAAGGATAGAAAGTGGTTACAGCATAAGCAGCAGCAAGAAGGTTCATGTCCCAACCAATAGTCCATGCAGAGGGTTTGTGTTCCATAACAAAGGTGACAACAATGGATTGTAAGGTCCCCAAAAAGCATACTAGTGTTGTTAGTGAAAGTTGTGCTGTGTATTTCCTCATTGTTATTGCCTGCACTCAACAAATTTTATCCCATTAGCATTATTTTCGTTAGAGTAACCGTAACCTCTTATCATGTTGGCTCTGATACCATATCAAGTAACCAATTCAACTAGAAGTTTAACCGATAGTTGAGACCATAAAATATACTCCCTCCTATTCAATTAGATTGTCCACTTTGGGTTTGGATCGGATTTTAAGAAAAAATTATAGTGGGGTATTTTAAGTGATTATAATAATTGAAAAGGTGGTAGTGGGGTATTTTAAGTGATTATAATAATTGAAAAGGTGGTAGTGGGGTATTTTAAATGAATATAATAAGTGAAAAGGTGGTAGGTGGGGTATTATTAAATAATATAAGTTGGGATAGTTGGGGGTATTTAGGTAAAAAGTTTTGCCAAAAATAGAAAGTGGACAAGTAAAGAGACTTTACCAAATAAGGAAAGTGGACAATGTAATTGAATAGGAGGGAGTATTATATATTGTAATTTTATATATATATATATATATATATATATATATATATATATATATATATATATATATATATATATATATATATAACAATAATTATTTATATAACAATAATTATTTTTCTTTTAAGAATAATTTGTGATTTACAACCTTAATGTTTAGCACTTTTGCGCATTACAGTCTCAATATTTATTTTTTGCGAATTACAGTCACTAAAGTATTAAAGTTTGCAAGTTCAGGCCAAAATACAAAATTCCAACCATTTTGATGGTCAAAATTTTAGGTTAATTGGTCGGAATTCTGTATTTTTGACATGAACCTGTAAACTTTGATACTTTAGTGATTGTAATTCGCAAAAAATAAACAGTGAAGTTATAATTTGCAAAAGTACTAAATTTTAAGACTGTAAAGAAAATTATTCTTTTAAATATTAAAAAAACCAAATATTATTGTTGAATAAATGAGTCATAATATAATATAATACTCCCTCCTATTCACCCTACTTGTCCCATATACCTTTTGCACATATGCCAAGGCAACATTTTAACATTAAATATCTTTAATTGTGCATGATTAAAAATTATAAAAATTTGATATTAATAATCTTTGCATTGAAACGAATAAAATAAGATCCCACATGACCATATTTTAACTTATAGATTAAGAGCATGATACAAAGTAAAAGTGATTAGTGAATAGTAATAAAAAAGTAAATGGGACAAATAGGAAGAATAGGAGGGAGTAATTGCTAAAAAACTTTGTTTTTCTTTTTAATAGCTACACTAATCTCAAAATATTTTTATATAAAAAAGAAAAGTATAACGAAAAAAACGACTAATATTATTTTTTTAGAACTATTACCTGGAGAATGAAAAAGGCGGCCCAAGCAAGGGTGGCTAAGATGAGAAGAATAGAACCTTTCACCCAATCTCTATCGGCAGCGGCGGCGGCAGCCGCGGTGGAGGTAGTGTGAGGAGAATGAACATGAGAAGACCAAACAAAGTTGATGACATGGCCTTTGTACAATGTCATCAACATAGCACCACCAACTGTGACTAAAGTTCCCACCGCTTTGGCTATGCACCTTAGCTTTTTTATGTCCACCTTCTCCATCCTGATCCAAACCATTAATTATTATTATATAGTAAATTAGTTAACAACTTTAAAAAATTTTATAACACAATAAATTGTCGATATACTAATATTACTCTTATAACGAGAAAAACGTTGATTCTGATTGATTATTAATCTTTAATTGTATTTTTTATTAGAGTTCAGTTATTTTGTGAATATAGTTACAATTAGTACTTTATTTAGCCAATAGAATACATATGATGGGTGACATACTATAAAGTTAAGAGTTAAAGAAAGGGTAGTATTTATATTTTAAGACATCCTATAAAGTAGATTGTTTTGGTATGTGATGAATTACCTGCATAGGAAAGCCATGATGAATGTCATGGCAGGAAGCATATTGCTCATGGCACATGAGAAGGTTGGAGATGTGAATTTCAAGCCCATATAGTAGAAGTTTTGATCAATTACCGGTCTATAATTAAAATAAAGATAAAAAATAAATTAGTATATAAACATAAAATTAGAATATAATAGAGTAAGGGATAATATATATGATGAAAGAAATTAATTACCCTAGAAGACCCAACACAAAAATTTGTAAAAATATTGGAAATGTCATCCTTGGCCTTATTCCCCTGCATAAATTAAAAAAAATTGATTTCAGTTTAAGCTGACTCTTGGAATAGTTTTCAAACACGTTATATACTTAATTAGAGTCAAATATTCATCTTTAACACAGACTTTTATTTGTTTTTTGTTATGTATGTTATAGAACTCAATATCAATGGGGTTTTAATTAAATGACCTGAGTTATAACTTAGGCAGACCCAAACCTAAATTTGAAAGTAGTTTCTTACCTCTCGAGAACAAGGGCAAAAGGAGCAATGACAGCGGTGGCGAAGGCGTGGCGGTAGACGACAAGCACATAGTGGCTCATACCACCATTGAGAGAAACCTTAGTGACAATGTTCATCCCAGCATAGCCAAATTGTAAGCAAATCATAGCTATGTATGGTTTACTTTTCTCTAAGAAACTATTGTTTTGAATAATTCCTTTTCCTTCCATTTTCTTTTGTTTTTTTTTTCGTTGCAAGTTAGTTTAAATTTGTATAAGAAAGTATATATAAGATTAGTTAGATGTTGTGAGGAAGAAAACACTAGAAAAGCTGTTAAAACCTTGTGTTTTCTTAAGGGAAGAAGATAGGAAATGGTTTGCTATATATAGGGAAATATATAGGCACTTTGCTTTTTGCATTTATAAAGACTACAAATAAATAACTGCTCGTCTTGTATATGAGACCATTTCATCATGAGACAGATCTATATAATTAATCACTTTAAAATTTTAAGTGGTCGCTTTAATACACTAACGGCCTGTTTGGTAGGTGGTAATAAACCGCGGTAATAGGAATGAAAAATTAGTGTAATTTTGGTTGAAAAATCTCTACCTTAATGGCCATGCTTTGACAATCTTCAATCATCTCATTTTGTTCAAAAAATTCATGAAAATGTTATTTTACATGAATTAGTCCAATATATATGGTTTTACCATGAGATCGTCTTATTTAAGAATTTGGGAATAAATGAACTTAACATTATACTCTTTTGTCTCTTTGAGTTTGCTATTAAAACTGATATCTCATAAGAAAAATGTTATTTTCAATAGCAAATTCAAATAGACACATAAATATTTTTGTTTTTTTAAGGAAGGGTGAGTGGAGCACGTAAGAATAACCCATCTCATCCCTCAGGCTAATTACCACTTGAATTAAAGAAGGGCCCACCTTGGGATCTAATTGAATATTCTAGTTTTTATATTTTTAGTAATTTTTTGTTCTCTATAATTTTAGTTGTATGCAACATCATCACCACCAACAAATGTTTATTATGGTACTGATGGCTATAACTTTGATATGATCATTGTATACATTTGGAATTAGTGTGGAGTTTGCTATAAGTTTATGGATACATTCTTCACCATGGGAAGAATTCATCATACAAGAAGATAGCACGTTTAATATTTATTTTTATATGTATACTGAATCAATTCAGCTATTAATCTTATATTTTAGATGTTACAGGATTTCAATATTAATAATATTTTTAATCAAATAATCTGAGTTCCTAACCTAGGCAAGTTTAGACCTAAAATGTACAATAGTGGAAGTAATAAATTAGTAAGCTATCATGGTGATTTGAAGTAATAGTGTAAAAGTCTAGTTAAATATTTTGATTTTTAGCTTTATAGGTTTCAAATTTAAACTTTCTATTTTAATGTTCCGACTAATATATAAAAAATACTATTTATGGTAACTTACTTAGCTAATGCAAACTATTAGGAAACAAATTAAAGAGGGGAAGATATGTATAGAATATAAGTTTTTTTATTATAGGGCAGGCTGAGGAAAGATGGGGTTAGTTGAAATTCAATCCCATAAATCTTATTTGAAAAAAAATAATACTTACTCTAATTAAAATCAGACTCAAATCTCTGGGAATATTACAATAAAAATAGCTTTATAGAAACTAACCTTAAATCCCTAACATAATTAAACATTGTCTCAATGAAAGACAAATTCATTCATCAAATCCAAACTTTAAAAGAAAGTAATAGTGAATATATTAATTAATTTAATCGAACTATTTAACTAAATATTTAACTATCTCGTAATGAGACGGTCTTACATAGAATTTGTGTAACATTGGTGCTTTGCTGATGGAATTGTCATATGTATGAGTCAATTGGGCCCTCAAACAGTTATCCGATTGTGGGCCGGGTAATGCTGTCAAATTGTCATATGTTTGGAATTTTGATAGTATATGGATTAGAGAACCTTAATATTCCTCTAAAAATAATGAGTCACCAAGCATAATAGCATATTTTAGGGTTTCGAAGAAATTATTAATAATTGCCGAATATAAACTCAATAAAAAAAAAAATTCGTAATAGTTGCTTGAGTTGTGTTCACATGAGCATAGCAATTTCTCGAACTAGCCATGAAACATGCATAAGGCAGTGAGTTTGAACATGTGACCTGCTCTAATGAGCAACATGTTAATCGAATGTGAACGTGTGCTCAAACGAGCTAGCACTCTTGATGCTCAAATGAGTAAGCATTATTGCTACTCAAACGAACAGATATTTGTGAAAAAGTCTTTATCTTGTTTTTGTTCGAGTACATAACATATCTTGGAGCCTCAACCATCAGTTTAAGCTTTTGGTTGAGTTGGTTTCTTGACATGGTATCAGAAGCCAGGGTGACAAGAGGTCACAGGTTCGAATCTCAACCACCCCTTATTTAAAGTGGAAAATTTAGCGCCATGTTTGAGGAGGGCATGTGCTGTATCCACACTTCTAGCCCAAAAGGCTCTCGTGTGAGGGGGCGTGTTAGAGTATATAACATATCTTGGGGCCTCAACCATCAGCTTAAGCTTTTGGTTGAGTTGATTCCTTGACAATTTTTAATCTCATGCCCGAACATGCACATAGGTTGCTCAATTGAGGTTGTACATATAAATACACCACAAATCAATTTAATTGTTGTCATTATTCACATATGATTAGTATAGCCCGTAGCCTAAACACAAATTCCTAACAAGATTTTCAACTACATGTAATTCTCGTTCAGAGTTATTGGAACTCCATTCTTAATTATTCAACAATTAATAAAAATAATTTAGCTAAAACATCTAGCTTATAGGAATATAATAGAAAGTACTAATACTAAATTTAAGCTAGGTTTAGAAGTAATATATTCTTTAATTTATTCTTGTACTTCAAGAAAAAAAATGGTTCTCTTATCCAAAACGGAGGAAATAACATGCCAAAATACATTGAATACGTCATGTGATATGAAATTCACATCAATAAGGTATAGAGAATATAATTATATAAATTTATATTTATTTTTTAAAGGAAAAAGAATATTAATTTTTTTACCATAAAATATGTAATTGCAAGGTGACATAAAATTCCTCATAAAATAAAGAATATATAAACTATTCGAAAATTATAGTGCGTGGGGAATTCGCTTACGCATGCAACAGAAAACAAATTTGCTCCCCCAAATCCATTCCATATCTTTGTGAATTAACAACTCATATTTTATTAGCTTCGGTAAAGAATATTTATCTCCCATCTAATAACTTAAATCTTAGTGATACACTTTGTCTAATTTTCAAATTTAATTCGTTTTAATGAATTTGCGTAATTTTGATCTCTATTATATTCAATCACTTAATTCTAAATAATTTATTATTTTAATTTATTATACTCAGCTTTAATTTCCGTGTCATTTAACAAAAGACAAATTGATTGGGAAGAAATAGTATAACATTTTGAGGTTTCAAATTCAATGTTAGCTTAAGCTTCTGCCTTCTAGTTGAAATTCCAGTATATTTTATATACTCTATTATAAAGTTGAAGCTTTATGATATCTTACATAGATTGATATATATATAGTCAATTATAGTTCAATCAATTCTAGAAAAAAAATACTATTAAAAAGCTTGTTGAAGTTATTGATAAGTATGATAAGTATGAGTTGGCCTAGTCGTTAAAAGACTTTACTTTTACCTTTGTAGTAGTCTGATAGAGATTCAATTCTTACCATTTATTAAAAAAAATATTTTTCCCTCTTTAACTATAGGAAATTCTCTAATATTCAATCCCAAATAAAAATGATGATGATGATATTATCATTGAATTTATTTTAGTTGAAGTGACATATCCCTCGGCATAAGACTATATGAGAATAATGGTGTTCAATATTTTAAGTTGAAGTGACATATCCCTCGGCATTTAGTATACACTTTGTAACTAGCAATTCCAATGTTTTCCTTTAATGTTACTCCTAGATATTGCCTGTACGTTGCACGACTTTATTAAATTTACTGACATATCATTTAAGAAATTAAAATTTTAAGAAATTAAAATTTTAAGAAATAAATTTTACATTATCTTTATATCTCATTTCGTTTTGAATAGTTCTATACATTACATACCTTGTTTGATTTGTCTCATACTTTGCATTGTACGTAGATGATTGTGAAAATTTAGTTAAAGATTTAACATAAATATTCATGTAAAATTATTTTATAAAATTAAAAAAAAATTGTTTGTCATAAAAAATATAAGTGACTTGCATAAAGGTAGCCACAACCTAAATCATATTAGACTTATGCATTGCATTTAAGTAACCAATTTCATTAATATAAATAAAAAAATCCTCATAAAAGTATATTATCTTTTAACCAACTTAAAATATCCAATACACTTAAATAATACTTATTTAATAAATAAAATTGATAAGATTTTATACATAATTGAAAAAAAATGAAATTAAATTTATAGATCTCTAATACATTAAATGATGTGACTTACAAAGTATAACATCAATATGAATAACATTATTATAGTCATAGTTAGAAAGCAATTAAGTCAAATATATTAATTAGTAATGATGTCATCATTGAGTTTTGGAGGGAATTTTTTTGTTGAGGTTGTGACACATAAGCACGATTAATTAGTGATTATGTCAGCGTGTTTTGTTTTAGTAATAGTTATTATTATAGATTATAGATTTGTTTATTTATAATGGTTTCAAATCAAGTGTTTGAGATTTTAACATTACTGAATACATTTCATATTATAAAGGGTATATAAAAAATATATATAGATGGACGTAAATCTAACAAGATCTTTTGTAAATATAATTTAATTTGTAGATATCCTAGAAAATCATGTATACATGTTTTTCTCTTCTTAATAGATACATCAAATGAAAATGGAGGACATATAATTATAGTCCCTCGTTTTTTCGAATTTGTAATTAAAAAATTATTTATTTTACATATTACTTTTAATAGCAAACTTAAAAACATATAAATACATTCACATGTAATTTCACTAAAATGGAATTTTTCTTTTGAAAATACTCTAAATTGATAAGGAGCATTTGATCATAACTAACCTTCTAATTCATTTATTCCAAATTGCTGGAACACATCATATAAACAACTACTATTGCATATATTCCTAGCATAGACAAAGATTATACATATGATAAATTGCTACATATTCTTAATTTTTTTATATTTTTTTAAAAAATAAACTTAGGTAGGATAGCATTGTATATAGTATTAGCATATATTAACAAAAAGTGTAAAAATAAATGTATCATTCTTTTCACACCTTATGTTTTTTTAAGCTGTAGCATTGGTAATGTAAAAGTGTTAACAATTTAAAACGCAAAAAAATTACTCCCTTCGTTTTCAAATGTTCTTCTTTTTGCACAGTTTTCAAAGTAAATTTTGAGCTTTAATAACTCTAAATACGCATTATAAAAAATTATAAAAAATATATAATAAAAAAGTATACATTAAGACGAATCTAACGATAGCTCACATTGATATATTTTATCATCGATATATGTCTTAAAAATCTTAATCAAATTTCTCTCTCCAAAATAGAATATTCTAAACGGGAAAAACATTCGGAAACGGAGGAGTAACAGCTAAGACACACAAAAAAAATACAATTAGAAGGTTTAATCTAATTGATTGAGTTTTAAATGCGCAAAAAGAAAAGACAAAATTAAAATCTCACAGCATAATCATTTAGTTTTATTGTTCTATCATTTAGAAAAGTAAATAATTTATGTCCTATTTATAATAGGTTTTTCATTTATTTGTTATATTTAACAAATTATAATATTTAAAAATATTAATGTTTATCTAGTAGACCTGCTTATTCTCTCATATGATGTAATTAAGTAAAGATAATGGTTATTAAAATAAAAATTGACAGGACGAAATATTCTCTAGCTTGCCAACCTTGATAGTTATCGTTGATAATAATATATAGAATGTTCTTAATCTTTGTTCTAGAAGTGCCTAAATAAGTTCAAGAGAATAATCCTTCCCATCATGATATACTTCCTCCGGATTTTATTAGTTGCTACAGTTCCTGTAGTAACTATTGTTCACCAATTGTTCTTATTTGATAGATATTTCTCTATGTATAATGTAAAACATGCATAGTCAAGTGGAATCTTGTTTGATTCGTCTAAATATGTATTTTCTTGATATTAACTTTTTAGAATTTTTTATCGTATGACATTAGAGATATTAAAGATTAAAATCGTGCATTGGATAGCGTGAAAAACAGAAATACACACAACTATTAAAAAACCAGAGCAATATATTATATATATATATATATATATTATATATTATATATATATATATATATATATATATATATATATATATATATATATATATATATATATATATCTATATATATATATATATTATATATATATATATATATATATATATATATATACTATAATAATATTATATATATATATATATATATATATATATATATATATATATATATATATAATATATATATATATAATATATATATATATATATACATATACATATACATATACATATACATATACATATACATATACATATACATATCATATATATCATATATATATATATAATATATATATATATATATATATATATACATATACATTATACATATACATATACATATACATATACATATACATATACATATACATATACATATACATATAATATATATATATATATATATATATATATATATATATATATATATATATAATATATAATATAGTTATATATATATATATATATATATATATATCCTGTTGATTTTCTTAATAAAAAAAACTTCTCAGATACTCACAATAATGACACACATAAATATGAAGATTTATTCTTTTTGTTGAAAAATTTCTTTAACCCTTATATTATTATCATCAATAAATAATACTCCGTCTATTTCTTATTTTTGTCCACTTTAAGTTTTTCTATTTTACGAGAGAGAAATTTAAATTTTATTTTTGAAGTATATATTCAAGACAAAACATATTCATGTGAGACTTTGTTAGATTCGTCTTGATGTAAAGAAATTTAATATATAACTTTTATAATTTTTTATTATGCGTACTATGAGATATCAAGACTCAAAATTTGCGTTGAAATACGTAAAAGAGTAAAATAGACAAAAAAAAAAAAAAGAAACAGATAAAGTATAAGACTGCGTTTGAGAGCTCTTAAAATTAAATACTCTCTCATAATTAATGAAATCTCTAACTAATCTCACAAGGATCTCTCTTATTAAATAACTTTGTTTTCATCCTTCAACTTCTCATCTACATTGTTTAGTTTAGTGAAGTACTTTTATAAATATTTGATTGTTCGAGTCGAGATACGCGTCTGCTAAAAAAATGGTTGTGTTTTTTTTTTTTTAATATAATGAAAAAATTAATTTAACGATCTATTTTTATGACACTATTTTTTGGTGATGAGATAACTTTTACACAAAAAATTTATATGCTAATAAATTATATTATCAGTTTATTTAACTCATATGAGGTCTATCATATATTTCACTTAAGAAGTTATGTAATTTAACTAGGTCTGTCAAACAGATCAGGTTGTGTCGGGTTCGGGTTTGAGTTCGGGTCATATATAAACAGGTTAGAAAACCCTTGACCCAGACCCAACCCATTTAGTTAATTGGGTCGAAAATCACAACCTTGACCCGACCTGCAACAGATCAGGTTGACCTGATTTTGACCCACCTAATCCGTTTATAATTTTTTTGTTTTCGTTTTAAGGTTTTTAATGTTGTTTGAATCTAATTTTTTTAGGTTTTAATTTTATTTTTATGTTTTTTTGTTTTTTATTTTGTAGTTACTATGAAAAATAAGAAAATGTTAAATGAACTCAGTTTAGCTTATTTATTGATTTAACTCGAAATTAACACATTTAATTAAATGTGTTATACATGTTTTTTCAGGTTTGAAATTTTGACCTGAACTTAGCACATTTAATAAACAGATCAGGTCGGGTCAACCCATTTAATTAATTAGGTCAAAAGTCTCAACCCTAACCCACTTATTTCGAGTTAGGTTCGGGTCGAGTTAGCAAGTCGGGTCAACTTTTGTCAGCCTTAAATTTAACCCATAAAATCTTAATGACTTTTTTGATACAGTCGTCTGTCACTCTTATTTATCGAACGCGGTCTATGTATCCCATTTGCCCATGTTATCAACAACTTATAAAATAAGATTTCGTTTAAGAACTCTCAACCTCTCCCTTACAATTAATGAAAACTTTCACCAATAATATATCATAAGAATCTTTTTTTCTTTCTTAAATTTGGGAATGATAGATTTCATTTGAAAATTTAAAATTAGCTTAAATTTATTGTTTGACAAATCAAAAATGTTCAAATTTGGATTTGGATCAAATTTCACCATCGTTTTTAAAGTAGTTAAAATTGAGAATTTGAGAATGACTACCAAACCTTGTCATTCTTATATTCTTCATTTATGATTTCATAATTGAAATTCATAATTTAAAATGAAATACTTGTTTGAAAGAGTACATAAGTTTATGAAAACTATTACTAGGACACTTTTAGAAAACCTACATAATTAGAAAATTGTATTTTTATAACTAAGTTTTACCCTTAATTTTCTTATAATATCTAATAATAATTATAGAAAATCTATCAAATAGGGATAAAAGTAGCTAATTATTATTATCTTTATATATTTTCCTATATAATATGAAGATATACACTTAATTGTACAAGTTCTAAATGATAGTTCCATATTAGGTTTACTTCTTATTAACAAATAATTATAATAAACTCAATGTGTAAAATTGGTTAAATTTAATTCGAGATCATTTTAAGGTTATAAATAAGGAAAATTACCTAGAATAATCCAAACTATTCATGATTTTCCTACAATAATCCCACCTATTGATTAACCATGAATAATCCCAACTTTAAGGGGTATTCTCCTATAGTAAACTTGGATAACCCGATGACCTGCTATAGTATGTAATTCATCAAAAAAATAAATTAAATATTAATTTAAAATTAGAAAATATTTTTGAAAATTTACATAAAAAATTTAAAATAATAAAAAAATCATAAATTTTTTTTGAATATTTTTTTAACATTTTTTTCGACATTTTATTTTAATTTATCTTTTTTTTAAAAAAAAAACTTGCTATAGCAAGTCATCCGGTCACCGGGTTTACTCTAGGAAAATGCCCCTTAAAGTTGGGATTATTCATGGTTAATCAATAGGTGGGATTATTGTAGGAAAATCATGAATAGTTTGGATTATTCTAGGTAATTTTTCCTATAAATAATCACTCTAAGATTATAAAAATTTATCACTTTAAACCTCTAAACGAGTACTTTAAAGTTATAAATAGTAAGTTTTAAGATAATAAATTAAATGTACATTGGGCTAGTCTAATAGAGATGGTCTCACGTGAGATCGTCTCATTTGAGTATTTGTAAATTATAAAAAGCGCATATTAAAAACATATACATCTAGACGAGTTTTGCAAGATTTTAAATGGATATATTTTATGTTAAACAAAATGTAAATCAGAGAGAAATATATGATATATAAGGTGGGCCGGACATTTACGTACGGCCTCCACATATTATTATGTGTTAAAACAATTCAATATCTTTAGAAGTGTTGAAAACAAATTCGATAATCTGATATTTACCCAATATTATAATTGAATTCAACTTGATCCGATTTTAAAATTAATTTAAATTTATATTAAAATCACTATAGATTCTCAGACTTGATTTCGAATCGAATTCAGCGTGATACAAATACACTTTCATAACCACATATTTAAAAGCAAGACCAAATGATACACATATCCAGTTTCATAGCCACAAAACATGTCCAAAAATTTAGGAAAGCAAATAATGCATCCAATGATGAAACCAAGGAAAAAAAAATCAAGGTTCAAGTGATCCAAACTTCAAAAATGCTTATAAAAATATCAACCAAGCTTTGTAGAGTAAGTTGCAATGACATAATCACAAAAAAGGATGATAATAATGTGTAAAAATTTAATAGATCCGAAATATAATATTTATCCGACCTGATGACTAAATATGATTCGAGGCGACTATTAAAATGAATTTACATAGACTAAAAATCTGACTTTAAACCGACCTGAAACATGTTACACGAAATCAACATAATAACCCGAATAAATTCGACCTCTAATAATGGTCATACAACTACCTTCTATGTTCTTTTAAAATAACACTATTTAATTAAAAATAAATCTTACATATTTTAATCAAAATGATACGATTTTAGCGACAATAGGTAAAGTCGGCCACTCTCAATATCCCGCACAAGGCAGGGTCCGGGTGGGGGTTTTTCTTTTTCCTGAAAGATGCGGACAAATCATACTCATTCTCCCAAAGAGAGAGTGAAGAGAGATGCGAGCAGTCAAGAAACCCTCCAACTGATATCGATGTTCAGTAGGGATCGAACCCCAAACTCTCCGCTCCACATATAAATGCTCTATCTATTGAGCCACAAGTGTATTTCAGACCCACAATGATAATAATAAAGTTAAAAATCCCATATCATGAATCATGAATCATGCATCATGCGTATACCGACTTAATTAGAGTAGTTTGACAAGCGACAATGGTTATAAGCTAGTGGGCATCTAATCACCCCTCAATCATCTAGACTACCAGTCATGTCATTCCAACTTGCGCCAAGATCCATGTTTTTGACCCAACTACATTTGGTCGGGTTATTAAGCTTGTTCGTGTGTTAATAGCTTGATGATTTCTCGTTATAAAATTAGTTTTTGATTAAGTTAATTTCTTATTAGCATTGTATAAAAAGTTTGAAAATTATGAGTTGATTGATTATTTGAAAGCTTTTCATTAATTTCTTATAATAGGATTTATTCTCATCATCTACAGGAAGATTAATTTTCACCAGTAGAATATTATTTAACACGACTTAAGGAATCTGATTAGGTTTTACTAAATTGATCGTCATAAACCTATAACTCACTCGCCCTCCTTAAAAGTAGAGTGGAACACAAATTACATGCATGCCATCTCTTTACGACCCGTTTGGTTAGTGGTACTAAATCGCGGTAATGGAAATCATTTATAGTGTAAAATTTCATCAAAAGTTCCATATCAACATGGTAATGAAACTTTGATCACAAAAAATTTTTTTTGTATACAAATTTTCATTACCACCTAATACCACCTCTCCCAATGGTAATGCATTGAAATTAATTTTGTGAAGAAAATGAGATGATTGAAGTGAGACACGCATGCCATCAAGGTAACAAAGAGATTTTTCAACCAAAATTAAATGATTTTTCATTCCTATTACCACCGTTTATTACCACCTATCAAACGAGTCATTAAAGTAGTAATTTGCTCCTATAATTTAAGATGGGTACAAATAAAATCATGGTTTGACTAAATGAGGGTATACCCTTTAATTAGGGTATGGTCTTACAATGTGAAAAAGAGAAGGGTACATTGATAAAAATGGTGGGTCTAAATGGGCCCTATATAACTTAACTATGGCTGAAAAATAACCAATGAAGAGACAGCTCCAGGAGGCAGGCATAAGTGATCCCTTTGTCCTGGGCTTTATTGAATTGGGCTTGCAATTTGATTGTAAGTTTCCCCTTTAAAACAATACCACAAATTCCCTATCATAAAAAAAAGAATTTTTAAGTGCGACAATCTCATCTTTGAGAGTAAAATAGTAAATTAAAAAAAGTTAAATATTCAAAAAAAAAATGTAATTCTTGACTCACGGGTGCTGGTGTCGTTGTGTATCTGAAAGGTCATAAATTTACTTAGTTAATACCATAGTTATGGGATCATTCCTTTACTCACGCTCTCTGATGCTCAAACTGTCTGACTATGAGAAATAATCGTCTTTTAACCGATATAAACAAAAGGACATATATATATATACCCACTAATTATGCTTCAACAAAAGGACAATATATAACAAATATCATAAGAGAGATCATGAGACACATTTATATTAGAATATTTAATAAATCCGGGGCCTTAAAAAACATTGTAAACTTTTGATTGAGTTGGTTTCTTGACATGGTATCAGAAGCCAAGGTGACAAGAGGTCACAAGTTTGAATCTTAACCACCCCTCATTTAAAGTGGAATATTCAATGTGTGTGCACATCTGCACTTCTATCCTAATATATAACATATCCTGAAGCCTCAACTATCGATTAAACTTTTGATTGAGTTGATTCTTGAAAATCGATCAAACCAATAAATTGCAGCTACTATTTGGCAATGCAAGCTGTTTAGTTGCACTTTGCATTGCTTATGTCACATAAAGAAGTTAAGCCAACCTTCTCTTACCTGGGATACGTAAGTGACCGTCTAGTGATTAAACCCATAATTTTAAACCCATAATTTTTTATCATACGTTGACTTTTGATACTATATCAAAGGGTCAATAAGACAATAAAACTAAAAATAAAAGTTAATAATTGTAGCTTTAATATATGTATATATCCCTTTAAGTGAGACCAAATTATTTTTAGGATCAACGTGATGTGATATGTTTTTTTACTAAATTAAATAGTTTGGAGCTTAAAAATTATATCTCATTTAAAAGTTTTGCATTTAAAAAAATTATTATATTATTTAAAATTATATTTATTTCAGAATATGTACCTATATCAGAATTGGCTAGTTGATTAAACAAGCAATTTAAGGTTTTTCTCTCCTTTTTAGTGTTAATCAAAATGGTTCATAAAGATGATCGTTCTTTTTCAAATACCTTTTTTTTTTTGCAAACAATGACTATTAGTCTTTGATCTAGTTTAACAAGTAATCATCATTTTTTCCCTTCCCATCCTTTAAGCTTTTTAGTCAAAGGAAAAAGCTTTACATGTTATACATTGAGCATTTATCATGCAAAACATTCATAACCTATACTCATCTATGCTGGGCCGGCCCTAAGGTCGGCAAGAGGGGCTATCTCCAGGGCCCCATGTCAAAAAAGCAAAATTAATGGTTGTAGAAAATCCATATAGATTATAAATTACAAAGAAAAAAGACCTCAATGTGCTATTTCGCCCAAAACTCCAAAATATCTTTGGTCGACCCTGCATCTATTTATAGTTTGTGCTTAAACATTCATAAAAAATAATTACCAAAATGTACTTAACCTGTTACGTATATCTCCTATCTAACAATTAAATTGTCACATTCGCTGAATATAAACTAATAATCTATAATCTCACGTATTACGTATATATATGCTAAAATGTACCCAACCTAAATAAAAATTGATATTTTAATGATGGTGAACCTTTGCACGTAGAAGTTGTATGAAGATTTCTGGAAAAAGGATGAAGTTTTATGGTATGTTTGGGAATGATGATTTGGATTTGACTTAAAGTTAGTGTTTGGCAATAACAAGAATTCAAATTTGGATTTGAGCCAAATCCACCAATGTTATAAAAGTAGTTAATTAAAATGAGGATTTGAGAATACACCCCAATCTTTGTCATTTCAAATCCTTCATTATGATTACATAATTGAAATCCACAATTTGAAATGAAATGTGTGTTTCCAAACGCATCCTTAAGGTGTTTAATGGCTTAAATGACTTTAAAATTTGATACCGTTTTAGCGTAAATATAGAATAGATCGAAATTATTTAATGTATTGTTTGGAAAAAAACAATGGTGGAATTTGATCCAAATCCAAATTTGAAATTTTTTGATTTGCCAAATAATAAATTTAAGTCATCCAAATTTTCAAATAAAATCACCGTTCCCAAATATAACATAATAATAATCAAAAGATAAGTTTATTTTCGGCGTGCGGACAATAACTAGGTTAGATTACTATTGTTCATCTCTTTAGAATTTATTCTTATATTATGTGACGCTAAATGTTACGTTTAAATGGAGATTTAGATTCATCATCCATCGATCATGGTGGCTTCTGATAGTATATTATTAATTAAGTAACCAATTTAAAAAAAAAAACTGATGATTATTATTTGTTACGTAAAGTCTATTGATGAGAAAATTTTTAATTAACCGCAAGCGTACGGTGTACGCGTAGTGCGGGTCGAACACAAGGAGGCTAGATAATTTTAAATTGTATGTTTTATGATAAACAAGACAAGAGTCAAAGAAGAATATGGGTTTTGTATTTAATCCTAGGGTGCAAGAAACTAAAACAAGTATAATAATAGCGATGTTAAAACAAGATATGACAAACACTAGGGCGTCGGGCATCACCTAATTCTAACATGGAATTCAATCACTCTCATGATTGTATGGAACCGAGCCATTAACATAATCGAACGTGATCTAATTAAGATCTCAAGCTTCCGCTCTATTGAATAATATCGATTTAAGGCCAACTAGTATTAATCCTCAAACTTCCGTTCTATTGGTTAATACTAGAAGGAATTTAACTTAAGTATATCTCAATCCTAAATTAATCCTAATCTCAAACTTCCGTTTTATTGAAAAGGTTAATAAAGATATTTAAATCAAGATTCATTAAGCATAGGTTCAATCATAGGCTCAAAACACACACAATCAATCAATAAAATATCAATCCATGCTTCGTATTAGGGATTTTACCCTAGCCCCTAGATAAGAAAACTACTCACTATTCATATCTATGGAAAACTTATAACAATTGATGAACAAAAACGAAGAACAAAATGATAACGCAAGAAAACTTACAAATCCGAAAGATAACATAAACTAGATATAAGAAATCCAAATGCAACAATGAATTCTTCAAGGAAAGCTTCGAAAAATCCAAAAGTACAGTGCGGGAATTGAAATTACGATAATGAAAATGCAAGAAAATTCAAAGAAAACTAAAAGGAAATGCAGAAATAAAAATGGTCTAAGACAGGAAATAATAATAGTAACCGCCATTATATATAATGGCTCCAAAAATTCAGAAGAAAAACCGTCAAAAATGCATTCTGACGGAAAAGTGACGAGCGTCACTTTTCAGGCGACGAGTCGTCGCTCACTGTCTGGCTGGCGAACTTTGAATGGCCACCATTTCTTGCACGGTTATCGGATATGGACATATAATAGACCGTTAGAAAGCTCTTGAAGTCTACTTTCCAATGCCGCAAATCTTGCATCAATGTAATATCTCTATCAAAAGTAATAGGCAAAAGAGTGAGCATGTATCAAATTTCACTTCCAAACTTTTGTCTTTTAAGCACTTTTCCATTCTTTTCTCTTTTGCCCATCTTCATTATCAAACATCTTCGAATGAGCAATGATCTCTTCACATATTTTAGGGGTCTTAGGCTATTTCTCCAAGCCTTCACCCTCTTATCACCCCGGGACCTAATAAAAACTCTAATTTTGCCTCATATATCACATAAAACACCATGTAAAGCTCATAAGACAAAACTATCACAAATTACTAAAAACACTACCTAAAACCCACTAAAACTACATATAAGGAGTATAAAAATAGCACGGATAAGCGCAAATAATTGCACTTATCATCTATCATATTATTATCTACCAAAAAAGTATGCAATGCTCAATATATCTTTTACACATAGAAGAAACTAATCTGTATTCAAGTTCTGTTGTTTTCATAGTAATGCAAAGAAAATTGCATTCATCACATTTTTTATTTACGTAGAAGCTAGGTTCTTCATTATTGAGTACTTTAGCTAATAAAAAAGAAAAAATGTTTTAGCGACTAGCATCGCATCCAGTGTCGTTCCTGATATTGTATGGTCCTAAGCAAACTGAAAAAATGGACCCTATTTGTGGAAGGCCGATTCTGAACTTAAAACGGATGTTTCAAAAAATAACAAATACGAATCCTATATATTATACTTAACATTAAAAATGTAGACGTGTCATATAATTCTTAAATGATAAAAGAACTACTCATAAATTGCAAATTTTTAAGTGTCTACTTCATTAACTAACGTTTTCTAATTTTAGGGTCTTTTCAAACTCTGGGCCCCAGACAAATATTTACCTTGCCTATGGTCAGGAACGGCCCTGATCACATCCTTAAAGCTTTTAGTCAAAGTTTGATAATTATCAAATTTTTAGTTAAATTAGTTTCTTGACATAGTTTTAAAAATCGTCAACTTCGCAAAAAATTATGTGAGTTTGAATTTTATATACGCCTCGTTATTTAAATTGAAATATTGAGCATTATTTATGACAGACTTGTGTTGCATCTGCTCATTTAACCCACGTAGCTTTAAATGAATAATTGGTTTTTGATAAAAAAATGAAGTAAAAACATCATTTAGTTATTGCACATGGATAGAGGGTTTTTTTTTTTTTTTTTTGAAAATACATGGAAAAGGGTATTTATTAATTATAACAAATTTAATTATTTGACTCACCTTGTTGAGTTGTTGATTGATTTGATGAGCTGGAAGTATTTCTACGCTACTAGCTGTTTAAATCAATGTGTATGAAAATGTTTGGTAAAAAATATTTGTTGACTGTTAACTGTCGTTTATTAGAGAAAAAGTAGGTCAAAAAGCTAAAAGCTAATAAAAATGCTAAATTAGTAGTTTTTAATTTTGGCTTAAAAGCTACAAATACATTTTTTAAAAATATGAAATGAGACGAATCAAATTAAATGCCTATATTTTACATTATGCATAAAAAAAGTATATGCAAAACACGATCAAACGATGAAGACTAGTTGCTAGGATGACTGTAGCACCTAATAAGTCAGAAAAATAAGTACTTCTATCTCTAATGATACAAACTCATTCGGACAAAGAAGTACGTAATGCCCTTGAATGAATGTCAGTACGTATTTTCATAACCATAAAAGTTGTGGATGCTGAATGCTCTTTAATTAGTATGTGCGCTAACCAACTCCAACTGTTATTATCGTTGGAGTATATAACATATCTTCGGGTTTTAATCATCAGCTTAAGTTTTTGGTTGAGTTGGTTTCTTCACATGGTATCAGAGCTAACGTGATAAGAGGTCACGGGTTCGAATCTCAACCACCTCTCATTTAAAGTGGAATATTTAGCGCCAGGTATGAGGAGGGCCTGTGTCGCATCCACACTTTTAGCCCAATGGGCTCTCGTGTGAGGCGGCGTGTTAGAGTATATAACATATCCTGGGGCTTCAACCATCAGCTTAAGCTTTTGGTTAAGTTGGTTCCTTGACAATTATATTATTCAATATCATATGTTACACAATTCAATATTAGATCAACCTTTAATTAAATTAACTAAATTATTATAAGAGAAGTGGACGCACATTAGATATTTCATAACATACATTAGCTTCTTATGGATAACTTCTCATGTCAGCGAACATCTGGCCAATGAAGGAACAGGAACAAAATTTTGGTTATGGCAAAAGATTAATTAAAGGGTAAAAGCAAATAATTAATTAGTTTATTATTGTTCTATGGACTAGAATGAAGCCTTATAATCAATGGAAACCTTGTTAATCGGTAATTTGTACTTCTATATTTTGTTATTAGTGACTCTTAACAAAATTGATAAGCCTAAAACTTCATGCAAATGATTGGTATTTTATATTCTTATTATAAAATTATTAATTGGTTAGGACTGCGACCAAATAAATAATGTAGATTATATGACAGCAGTCAAAGCATCTACATTAAGATAAAAGTTGCTATACAATTATTAACATGATGATTGTCATTGAAAATTGTATTTGTGATTTTGTTACTATGATATAATTAAGAACTCTTATAATTGATTAATTAACCAATTAAACCAATTATAAGAGTTGTAAATTAAGAAGGTAGATATTCTCATTACAAAATCACAAATACGATTTCCATTAGTAGTCATGTTAATAATTGTATAACAACTTTTGCCATTGATGTAGATGCTTTGCCAGCTGTCGTAGCCTATATGACGATTGTGGTAAGCTATTAAATCCTTATAATGTATAATCATAATATATATTCGTTTTTATAAATTATTATCCAAAACATTGGCCGAATATAATTGAGATTTTTGTAAGGGACTAACAAAGTAATATTGTTGGTTTCATCTAATAGAATGTATAATATATTTTTAGTTTTAAATATCTGTTTAAACTCTGATTAAAGCCTTAAAATACGTTTTA
Organism: Amaranthus hypochondriacus; assembly: GCA_000753965.2. Classification (NCBI taxonomy): domain Eukaryota; kingdom Viridiplantae; phylum Streptophyta; class Magnoliopsida; order Caryophyllales; family Amaranthaceae; genus Amaranthus; species Amaranthus hypochondriacus. The sequence goes on from CM025919.1 coordinate 1,417,623, forward strand.
TATATATATATATATATATATATATATATAATATATATATATATATATATATATATATATATAGTCTGTCAACATACTTGTAACAGTCACGCAATAGTTAGAAGTTTTAATGGAAGAACAAGTGGAATCCAGAGTCACAAAAGAATTTGTGTTGCTTAATCCCACCAAAAGATAAAGACTAGGCAAATATTTCACATTATGTGGTTTAAGTTTTTCAGGAATTTAATACTGTTTAACCAATCAAAATTAATAAAAGTTTCATGCATCTAGAACGATTCAATTATATATAAAATAATTACTTATAATATTATGACTGACAACTTTAATTTGAAAATTAACAGATTAAAATTCAATCTTATATTGATCAATTTAAAATTTATAGTGTTAAATCATAAGTTATCACATGTATTGTGATTGATTATTACTTATAATCTTAAGCGAGTTTATTATAATTACCCTAAATGATCAATTATAATCTTAAAATAATTAATTTTGACCTTCAAGTAAAAATTATAAATGATCAATTATAAGTTTTTAATTATTAATTAGACCTTAAATTAATCCATTTAGTAATCGTGTATTAAAATATTCAAATTGAGCTTATTAGAAAACTTTTGAATATATGGTCTCACTGTAAGGCAGTCTATAGCTTAACTTGCAATAAAAATACATTCAATGTCTAGCTTAAACATTAATATTTGTCACGTAATACCATGATCAAAATTTATCAAACCTCAACCCACACACTTTAAATTATAAACCTTGTGTGAAGCAGCTTTTCTAGCTAAAATTACATTAAATTTTTATTTTTATTATCATTTTCATCGTCTAATATTCATGATCAATAATCCTACAAGTCGTTTATACACTTTATATTTGTGTAAAGTTTGCAGATAATGCGTGCTACCAAACGCTAACTAAATCACTATTTGTTATCACACCCCTCTCAAGAGTCACTTGATTTCATTAATAGAAAATTGAGTCTTGTTTCAGATAGTGTAATAAATACCACTTTTCTCAGATAAAATTTTAGATTCAATGCTCATCTAGTCCTTCCACTTTCACGTAATCTTTAAAAAATTACATAAACATAAGGGAATGATGTTGTATTGTCTTGTAGCAGTTGATGGTGGGTACTTAGACCTTTTATTTTTTAATTTAATGATCGAGCAATAAATAAAGAAATTAAATATGTGGTTGTTAATCTAATCTACTTCTTTAGCCAATGCAAAACGCACTTCCATTAATTAATTAATGAAACTCAACTTCCACTTACACAAACTGCCTCAAGTTTCCACATAAACTTATACTTTGATCATAAAACCAACCAAATGTTTAGAAACCATTAGTCAACACAAGTGAAACCCAAATGTTTATTAATTAACAAATAATCAGAATTAAAGGAGAAGTTAGAATTTTAAATTAAAGGAATTAAGAAAACTACTAAAATATCTTACAAGAAGAGTATTTAAATCGCATTCTACAAATTAGATAAGTGTTGATTCATGTAATCAGGTTGATTTTGGATCATATGTTGTGGGTCGGTTAAAAATCAGTTCTAGAGTTCATATTAGTTTTTACATATTTTTGCATTACATTTATTTTAAAGTTGGGTAAAATCGAAGTCGGTTATAAGGTCGAGGTTGATATATCATTGAATGAACTTTTTTGATTTTCTTGTTGTTTTCGTCAAATTTTGACATAATAATGTCAAGGTTGAGAGCTTGTCAAATTGTGAATGTGGGCAAACAACAAAGTTAATATATTCCAAATCGATTATACGGCAATTGAAAGATTTTTTTGGTTGTAAAATTAAAGACCAAAGAATCTTTAAAATGTAAAGTCAAATGATTTAATTTGACTGTTATTTTTTATATGTTATAGAATTATAATATATTTCACAATTCAATATTAATAGTGTTTTAATAAAAGATCTGGAGTAATATTAGCGTCGTACAAACGCATATTGCAATCAGAAGTCCTTTTGTTGAGGTATAACCTAATGTCAACAGAATTCCTGTCATTTAAACTATCTCTATTATGAAAAACTTACAACTGATCGTGACATATTATGTGGAATATAATTACTATCAGTTTTTCACATTAAAGAGATAAAAGTTTTACACAAATTTTTGTAAGAGACGGTCTCTCCGAAAGACGCATTATATATATGGGTTATATAGCCCAATTAATACAAATTAAAGAGAAAAAATAAAAATATAGGCTTTTTATTTAGAAATCGTCTCTTTAAAAGACGGTATCTCACAAGAGTAACCGGAAGTTTTACGGCAAGTTCAAAAAATTTGAGCATATCAGACATCTAAGTGATACTTGTCGCTTTATGAAGTGTAAATGCGTTGGACACTTGTATTTATTCAGTATCGGGCCCATATTTAACCCATGGGCCATGATTTTGGGTTTTACATTAATAACTATTGGAATTGGACTATGCAACTTGGTATTGTGTTTGTGCTAAGCTGATTCACATTTTTGGATTTATTTTCATTGCATGATGATTCTACTACTTTCACGGTTTGTTTGGTTGTTGGTATTTAATAGTGATAATGTGAATAATTTATAGTGTAAATTTTCATAAAATGTAACATGTCGATCATTCTCATGGTATTGAAAATATACAAAAGATTTGCGTGCACAATTTCTCATTCATCCGGATATCCCTCTCCAAAGGGGATATAATTGATTGAAGTAAAAGAAATAATATGATTAACTTGTCAAGAAATATTTCCACATGATTTACACTAAAGTTTTATAAGCATTCTTATCATTTATGACCGACTATCAAAGGAGCCGTCAATTCTAGCACAATAAATCACTTTTACATGATAACATCAACAACTAATGGATTTACAATTTAGCATTGTGCTTGAAATGAACGGATTTAGACAAAAAAAAATACAAGCACAACAACATATATTTTATAAACTATTCTAAAATACATTAATGAAATATGACTCTTCAACAAAAAATTCACTCTCTTGAGCTTAAAGTTTTCTCCTTTAATGGAGTTCCCTCGCTAATACAAAGAAAACTCCTAAGTAGGGCCGAACAAAGTTTGGTCTAAACCGTAAACCAAACCGAAATTTGAGTATTTGGTCTGGTATGGTTTTTTCAAAAAAATTACGGTTTACGGTCTGGTCGCGGTTTTTTAATTTTTCAGACCAGACCAGACCGTAAACCGTACTTTGACCAAAAATCGTGATTTTTTTTTATAAAAAACGGATTTCTACCTAGATATTTTGAGATATTATTATTTTTATATAGTAATATATACTTGAATAATGTAATGGTGATGCAATCAACTAATTATAAATTATTATATAGTAATAGTAATATATTATTATTTAGTGTTTGTAAGTGCGAAATATTCTCATAGAACATATATTAATTTGGGGAATAATTATAAAAAATAAAAAACCGTAAATCAGACCAGACCAAACCATTTGGTCCGGTCTAGAAATTTTCCAGACCGGAATTTTTAATTTGGTCTGATTTTAGTGTTAGACCAAACCAAACCGGATCGTGTGCACCCCTACTCCTAAAGGCTCTCTAAAACTTTATTTTTCTCTATGTAATAGCCACCACTTTAACCACATAGTACTAATTTTGGCCCTTTTTATAGCCTACCAAATCACTAAAAGATCCCTAGCAAAAGGATAAAATGTGCCCAATAAATATTAGCAAAACAAAAATTACATAAGAGACCACTTGTTGGATCTGCTCAAACGAGCATCCAAATTGCTCGAACGACTAGATCATTGTAATTTGTAAAATTTGAACTTGATCCATAATGTTTTATTATGCATTGTTTTTCTATATTCCATTCACAAGCTCATACTCTTTATTATGCACTACTTCACTTTATCACACTCTGATTCCTAACTCACACTCTTAAAATTAAATTTGGAGCACATTATTTTTATGTGAACTATGTTCATACAAAACATACTCATATACCATATTCTAAAGTCTCAATTATCAATTTAAAATGATTTTTAAAAGTTTCATAATAAATCACAAGTTTAGTAAATTTTATGTGATCAATAACAGTCCTTTATACTTCAATCCACATCACATCACACAACTTTCTCCTTCACTCATCAATCATCATTGTACTTCATTTCTATTAAACAATACCACTTACCAACAAAAAAAAAAATATCTAACCAAAATTAATCATGGATTATCAAACCCTAAATTTCTCATCTTTCTTCACACTCATAAATCTAATCTTCATCATCTTTCTTTCATCACTCTACTTCACACTCCATTCCTTAATCATCTCCAAAAAACAAACATTCGGGTTCAAATCATACCCATTTATAGGCACCATACCCGAATTCATAGCTAACCGTCATCGGTTCCTTGAATGGACAACCGAAATTCTCTCTTCAAACCCATTTCATACTTCCATCTATACCCGACCCGGAAATGTATATGGTATCATGACCGCATACCCACCAAACCTCGAACATTTCCTTAAGACCCGATTCGATAACTACGATAAAGGGCCCCGTTACGTCTCTCTCCTACATGATCTTCTTGGATCCGGTATCTTTAACTGTGACGGCGATCTTTGGAAACTTCAACGGAAAACCGCCATTTTAGAGTTTAATACAAGGTCACTAAAAAACTTCATTTTAGACTGTATAAGATCCGAGATTACGACCCGGCTTATACCCGTTTTAAATGAAGCATCGGATTCGGGTCGGGTACTTGATTTGCAAGACATTCTCGATCGGTTTGCTTTTGATAATGTGTGTAAGTTAGCATTTGGGTTTGACCCGGATTGTTTATTGGGTCGTGGATCTGAAGAATCCGAATTTATGCGGGCTTTTGAGGTAGCAACCAAGCTTAGTGCGGGTCGGTTTTTATATGTTCTTCCTATCACGTGGATGATTAAAAAATGGTTAAATGTAGGATCGGAAAAAAAGTTAAGAGAATCGGTTAAGATTGTTCATGAGTTTGCTGATAAGATTATACGATCAAGGATAAATCAAATCTCGAGTGATCCAAAGAATTCGAATTTAAATAACCAAGATTTGTTATCGCGGTTTATTTGTTCGGACGAAATCGAAACAAAAGATCCTAATTTCTTAAGGGATGTTGTGATAAGTTTTATATTAGCCGGGAAGGATTCTACATCATCGGTTTTAAGTTGGTTATTTTGGTTATTGTCCGTTCACTCAGATATTTTAAGTAAAATCCGATTCGAGGTGCACGAGGTTCGGGTTAGGGCTGGTAAACAAGTCGGGGATACGTACAATTTTGAAGAGTTGAGAGAAATGAATTATTTACACGGGGCGTTATCTGAGGTTTTACGATTATACCCTTCAGTACCTTTAGATACACGAACTTGTTTGAAAGATGATGTACTGCCAGATGGCACGAAAATTAAGAAGGATTGGTTTATTACATATAGTTCATATGCTATGGGGAGGGTTGAGAGTATATGGGGTAAGGATTGTTTGGAATTTCGACCCGAAAGATGGATAGATGAAAATGGATTGTATAAACCGGTTGATCCGTTTAAGTATCCGGCTTTTAATGGAGGTCCAAGGACTTGTTTAGGGAAAGAAATGTCTTACCTACAAATGAAGTCTATAGTGGCTTGTATGGTGGAGCAATTTGATTTTGATGTGGTAGGAAAAGAAAAAAGTCCTCAATATTTGTTATCATTGACTTTAAGGGTGAGAAATGGACTTCAAGTGAAGGTGAAGGCAAGATAACAAATGATATTTCATAAGGTTGTGATCGAATATAAGTCATTTTTAAATTTTAACATTTAAAATAATGTTGGAAACTTGCTTAAATTTTTTGATTTGTGAAATATTAAATTTAAGCAAATTCTACATTTTCATATGAAATACATGTCATTAGGTTCAACAGATTTATGCAATGAGGTTTGTTATTTGTCTATCTATATGTGTTTTTCTTCTAGTTTCATGAATTGATGAATGTAATATAGTATACTTTATTGTGTTTATGGGTTCAAAGTATAAATAAATTTTAAATTACTAGAAAAAATGTTTCAAGATTTTCTAATAAAGATAAATAATAATAACATATAAAAGTAGGGGTGTTCAAAACCGGGTACCGGGTCGACCCGGATTCGGAAATTCGGGTACCTGCTTTTTCGGGTACCTAAAATTGCGATCCGGTTTTGTAAGAATGTTTTTTATTTTTTATTTTTTTTTCGTTCAACCATATGTTTGTTTATCTCTATTTTAGTTAAAATATTTTTTATATAAAATTCAAATACAAACTCTCTAAAATTCTTTAACTTAATTAGTCATAAAAGATTAATTAAGAAAATGAAAGAATAATATTTTTGTTCATGGGTTTAAGTAAGAACAATTATAAAATTCAAATACTAACTCTCCAAAAATATTCAATCCAAGGTTAGCTTAAGAGATATCATGATCATTTTATTTACGAAAAAAAGAAAAAAAATAATTAAATAAAACCGGATACCGGATACCCGGTTTCCAAAAAGTTGTGACCCGAATTTGGTATCCGGTTTGCGAAAACCGGGTAAATTACCCGGTTTTAGAAACCGAATACCGAATATTCCGAATCAGATTTTTCGGATCAGGTTATTATGAACACCCCTATATAAAAGTAACTTCATTATTCCACATTAAATTATTTCAAAAATTTGGTCTAGATAATACCATAATAATATAATATACTAAATTCAATTTAATAGATTAACCAAATTTTTATTATGTGCTATTTTAATGGTTGTTTTGTTCCATTAATTTTCTTCCTTGCCTTCCTAACTCAATCTATCCCTCTCCCCGACCCTCTAAGGCTCTAATCACATAGCATATCTCATTATGAAGTATAACCCTATTTAATTTACCCAACTAAACATTAGCGAAGCCGAACATTTAAAATAGTTAGACCATTGTTATTACTATCGTTGTATTGGTAAGTTGTAGGTTTTTCTTATTTGAAGATCCTTTTAGAGCCAAGTGAATCTTTGATCGCACTCTTCTTTATGAGATGAGCTGTCGTCGTTCTTCCCTCCCCAGATCCTGATTATAGTTTTCTATGAGCGAGATACATTGGGTCTGATAATGATTTATCAAGTAGGCCAAAATTCATATTTTAAAAGAAAAAAAATCAAAATTAAGAGGGTCATTTGATCCTTATCAAAGTCCACGAAAAGGCCGATTTATAAAGGGACAAGAAGAATCTGTGTCCTAGGTCCATCTAAAATAAAACAATGTTTAAGATTTAATATTTAGAAACTTCAAATAGTATGTTTAGTAATTAGAGGTCTATATTAATACTTTATATTAAGTCTTTCGAATTTCAGGATCCGTCCTAATCCACGATACTAGCCCTAGTCTCAGCCCTAGCCCCAGGCCCAACCTGTCCGTCCAACTACCAACCACCAACCATAACTTTAATAAATTCCATAGCTATTGATTTGAAAGTATCTCATAGTATGAGGGGCTAAAAAGTAAGATGGTTGTGTTATTGTTAGTTTTTGATTATACTTGTTAGATGTTACACAAGTATTTTGATATTATTTGATATTCAAACTTATTTTATAGGAAAAATTACCCAGAATAATACGACCTTTCACCTATTTTCCACGAATAATGCGAACTTTCAATTAACCATGAATAATACGACCTTTGACATATATTTTCCATTGGTATATCATTTTACCCTTTACCGGTTAGAATTTATTTTTAACAAAAGTTTAATTAATAAATCAACAAACTCACTCATCTTCTCTCATTTCTCTCTCCTGTCTTTCTTCTCAAAAATACCCAGCTTCATCTTCTCTCATTCACGCTGCTCATTCACGCAGAATAACCAGAGATTCATCCCTCCCAAGCTTGACAATCAACTCACGCAGAGATCCTCATTAGTTTATTCGTCTCAATTGCATAATTTATCATCTAATTTTGCAAACACCCAAAAATTAGGGTTCATTTTTTCGAAAATTTTTCATTCTCATCTATGATTAATACTTGTTTTTAAGTTGAAATTCTTTGTAATTTAGTGTTTTTTGATTGTTTTTAGGCTAATATGAATGATTTCATTACATTGAAGTTTTGGTATGGTGGGACATTCAAAAAAAGAGGGGTGGGTTTTTTGATTGTTTTTAGACTACATAAAGGAATTCCATTTACAATTGATGTTCTAGATTGAGATGATGATGATGAAGGGGAAAACATATTAACAAAAGGGGAAGATTAAAGGAAGTAATTAAAAAAATAAAGGATAACAATGGAGGAAGTGAGCAAAAAAAGGTGAAATGAGCAACAATGGAGGCGAATGGGTGAGGAAGAAGGTTGAAGCAGCAAAAAAAGGAGGAAATGAGCAACGGTCAGATTTTGACCGGTTATGTAGGTTGCAAACAGGTAAAGTATACCAATGGAAAATATATGTCAAAGGTCGTATTATTCGTGGTTAATTGATAGTTCGTATTATTCGTGGAAAATAGGTGAAAGGTCGTATTATTCTGGGTAATTTTTCCTATTTTATATAGGGGTGTTTAGCAAATGGCTGATAACTGATTATAGTTGCTGATTTAACCAGCTGATTTTATTAGCTAGTTAATTTGAACGGCTAATTTTGAACCCGTCGCTATGAGCAGCTTGTTCAAAAACAACTTATTTATAATAATAAGTTGTTTCAACTAGCTAATTTACCAAATATTAACATTGTCTGGTTTGACCACCTAACCTTCTAATTGAATAAATAAGTTAAAATTGTTCAATAAGCTATTTTGCCAAACACACCCATAGTCAAGTAAGATCTTATTATATCTTAAAAAAAAGTAAGATCTTATTAAAATCGTCTAATTGCATACTTTTTCTAAATTTTATTTTTATAGTTTTTTGTTTTGCATGATTTAAAATACAAAATAATTAAAATAACGCATTGAATTGTATAATAAAGTAAAATGTACCGATTATATTTGGATAGAAAGAAGTATACTTTATTTCGATAATTAATAACAAAACAATTAAATTCTTATTTAATATGGTCTTAAATTGGTCTACATAAAATACCTGCACTAATCATAATATTAACTTTCGTACTTAAAAAAAACTTTTTTTTTTAATTGTTTAAAATTTAATACATTATTTTTTTAAATGTGAAAATTAACACTACATATATCAAAATATACATTTTTTAATTTTAACTCCTTAATATCCTGATAGACCGTTTTTTCTGAGAGACGTTTCTCAGGCACAATCTATTAAAGCTTATTGCCTACCTTTACTCTACATTTTTTCTAATGAGCCAACCCAATGTTTTGTGATTATTTTAAATATAATGCTTATTTCTAAAAATTTTATCAAAAAACCTTACATTTCATCTTGTATGCAACCGCCGCATCATGAGGCGTGGTGAAAACCTTAAAATATTGGTCCAATACATGATTGGCTTGTTTGCTGTGAGAGCAGGTCTCTTTGATCTAGTACTGAAGCCCAATAAAATAGAACAAAATGGGGAGACGTTTGGAGTTGTGGGCTTGTTTGCTCTTGGTCCGACTTTTAGGCTTTTTCTTCAATTAAAAAATTCAACAAGTCTTATAAAAGACCGTCTCACCATGAGACGGACCCATATAAACAGTCCAATGTTAAACTTACATGATTGTTAAATAAAAACATTTTTTACATTAAAAGTTAAGAAATTTATAATTGGGCCATGCATTTACATCACGGTGAGACCGTCTCATTCAAGAATTTGTGTAAATCAGTTGTCCAAATCCAAATATACTGGGCTTGTAATACCTTTGTAAAAAACTATAAACCTAAATTAAAAATTTTAAGATTTACAAAATTTTACATATTAATTATAGTTTTTTTTAAAAACAAACATTTAACTATAAACTATAACCTCGAGTTGAGAGTCCCTTTGGTCGCGCTCGCCATTATGGATATGAGTTGCCGCCGTCCTTTCTTTCTTAGATTCTGCTCATGATAATCTATGGATTGGATACACTGGGTATAATGATAACAATGAACTATAAACTCTAATAAATATCTTGTAGAGTTATACATACAATTATTCATATTTCTTTTATTTATCAACTGTATACAGACTTTCGATTATCCATATAGATTCAAACTTGCATTTAAATTATAAAATTCATTAAAATATTCACTCTAAATATAAAAATAATTACTTTTAAAATTTATGATTTCTTATATTGATATATCGGATTCAAGATCATAAAACAAACTTTGCAACATTTTCGATAAAAGCAACCGTTACCTTAACTTCTAAGACGACTTTACCTTACCTATAAGACAAATCTATATTAAACCCTTCAAAGAATTGCCAAGTGTTACTTTGATTACTCAAAAAAGTATAACGAATATTACGCTTTTGATTAAAAAATACTTCAATTTTTCAATATAAGAAACAAATATATTATATTTAAAACCAACCCTATAACTCCATATACCCCTAACAAACAACCATGGAAATTACTCTTATTAATCTCTTAATCACCCTCTTCTTAATTCCCTTACTCTATTTCATCTACTCCTCTTCTAAATCAAATCCTAACAAATTCGGGTTTCGAAAAAACCCTATTTTAGGCTCGATCCCTGATTTTCTAGCCAATCGTCATCATTTTCTCGAATGGTCTACTCATATCTTATCCTCTCATCCTAACCACACATCTGTCTTTTATCGCCCTGTTGGTGGGACCCATGGGGTTATAACCGCGGATCCCACCAATGTTGAGCACATTTTAAAAACCCAATTTGAAAATTACCCTAAAGGGCCTCGTTTTTTGTGTATTCTCCATGATTTTTTGGGTACGGGTATTTTCAATGCGGATGGATCCATTTGGAGGATCCAACGAAAGACGGCTAGTTTTGCATTTAATATGCGAACCCTAAAAAACTTTTTATTAAATTCAGTTCAAGTTGAGATAATATCTCGATTAAACCCTATTTTAGAGGAAGCTTCTACTTCAAATCGGATCTTGGATCTACAAGATGTTTTGGAACGGTTTGCATTTGATAATGTGTGTAAATTGGCTTTTAGTGTAGACCCGGGTTGCTTAAATGGGTCGGGTTTGAATGAGTCCGAGTTTATGCGGGCTTTTGATGAAGCTACCGAGATTAGTTCGGGTCGGTTCTTGTATGCATTACCCATGTTGTGGAAACTAAAAAGGTTTTTTAATTTTGGATCCGAGAAAAAGTTAAAGGAGGCGGTTAAAACGGTTCATGAGTTTGCTGACAAGATTATACGGTTAAGATTAAAAGAGGGAAAATCAAAGAAAAATAGTTATAATGATTTATTATCCCGATTCCTTGATACTATAGATGATAGTCACGAGTTGAGTTTCAATTCGAGTTTGAGTTCAACAAAATTTTTAAGAGATGTCGTTATAAGTGTTGTTTTAGCAGGAAAAGATACCACGTCTACGGGTTTAAGTTGGTTGTTTTGGTTATTGTCTAACAATCCTCAGGTCGTTGATAAAATTCGATCTGAAATTCATCTTATTCGAGCAAAGACTAATAAGCATGTGGGATGTACATTTGATCATGATGAGCTAAACAAAATGCATTATTTGCATGCAGTAATATCAGAATCATTACGATTATACCCGCCTGTTCCTGTAGACACAAAGGCATGTTTAGAAGACGATATATTACCATGTGGGACTAAGGTTAAAAAGGGTTGGTTTGTAATGTACCATACGTATGCAATGGGACGTATGAATACTATTTGGGGGAAAGACTCGTATGAGTTTATGCCTGAAAGATGGTTAGAAAACGGAATTTATAAACCGGAAAATCCATTTAAATACCCGGTTTTTCATGCCGGGCCAAGGCTTTGTTTGGGTAAAGAAATGGCTTATATTCAAATGAAGTCCATAGTGGCTAGTGTTGTGGAACAATATGATGTAGAGGTGTTAGAAAAAGAAAAGTGTCCTGCTTATGTGTTGTCATTAACACTAAGGATGAAGAATGGTTTGCGGGTGAGATTAAAGAAGAGAAATTTCGTATAATGTAAATATTTAAAGTTTTTTCTATTTATAAAAATTATATTTTTTATTTGTTATTTGTCTATATTATTTATCTTTTATGTTAATATTTTGTTGAAAATCATATTTAATTTGTATTTGTTGCTAGGAGGCTTAGATATTATTTGATATATGATTTTAGCATTTCTTTTCAAATTTTAACGTTATTGTTAGAAAATGACTAATTTGTCTAATTGTAAAATGCTGAAGGTTAAGTGATATATAAGGGACTCGAATGTGTAAAGTAACTTAGGAACATAAAAGTCTAAAACAAGCATCGATAATAGAGCTTAACAAATTATTTCCCTAATTTATTAATTGATACAAAATCTATATAAATTTTTCATACCCGTATCCACTCATTACGCACTAAATTTATACATACACCCATCCCAAATAAGACACTATAAAAATCCATATAAATTTACATAAATGTGATCCTAATTTCAATTAGATTTGTGGATTTGGTAAATGTTGATAAATAAGTTGGATATGTTCCACAAATTTTGAATGATTATTGTCCATACCATCATCAGATTCCCATTATATCATCATCCAAATTTCTCCTTTAATTATTTATCCAACTTTCCCCTTCATTGAATATACACAAATTCTTGTGAGAGACGTACGGTCTCTTTGAGAGACCATCTCTTATTGAGTTGGCCCATAAAAAATATAAAGTAAAAGTAGAAAATAAATTTTGATAGATTGGGCCATAAAGACGTCTCTTATAGAGAATAAAATGCGAAAATGACCAACATATCGTTTCATTGTCACTAATCTTTTATCTTTTAAGGTACGTGGTGTATTGTGGTACTTTCTTTCTGCTCTACTTTTTTTTTTTATCGTTGATATAAAGAATAAAGCAATTCTATTTAATAATGGAACGCTATTTTGAAAAAAAAAAAATCTCTTTTAATAATTCATAGAAACCTTTAACCATACTATCATTTTAGATATTTGCTATTTGATCCTAAATTTTAAAAAGGAATATTTTAAAATTCAAAATAAATATATAATTTATAATTAAACTATTTAGCCCAATTCAAAAATAACTGATAAAGAGCATTTATATTGTCATATTTACTTTCAATTTAGACTTTTCATGCCTTTCCATAAAATAGTAGATAAACATACACATAAATCAAAAATATTTTTTACTCACTCCAATTCACCACTAAGTTCTCATTTGCTTTTTGACAGTATTCGACCTCTTAAACTCCACTTAAATACAACCATTTTAATATCTAGTTATTGTCATTATTATCATCTTAGCTATACATGTAAGAGATTTGCTTAAATTCCATCAAATCTTATATGAAGCCATCTTAGCATGAAACGACAAACACATATAATTAATCAATTTTACTGTTTAATCACTTCAAAATTATAAGTGATCACTATAAGGTTATAAGTGATTTTTCTAAGACTATAATAAGTAATCACATTAAAAACTATAAATGTACACTTTAAATATTTAATAAGTATACATTGAATATGCCCTTATCGTAATACCGTGAAATTCAAAAATTTATATTTCTCCAGTACAAGGGTGATCAATCATCAATCAAAATAGTCTCACCGTACTCACATTAGAAACTATAAATGAACATTTTAAGACAACAATCTGTATTATCTAAGTATACATTAGACATGCCCAAATAAAATACAATTCCTCTTGTATGAAACAGTCTCTTAATGAGACAACCTTAAACCAAAAAGCACATAAACTTAAAGTTTTTATTATTAAACAATATAACCTAAATATAAGGCATGTCTCACGATGAAACCGTAATACTGTCTCCTTAGAAATTTTGTGTGTTATAAATTAGTAAGAGACTACCTATTATTAAAAAAAGGTTCTCCTAACTTCTAAGCATGGACCATATACTCACTTCTTCCTCTACATTCTTCCTACTATTAACTCTCCTATTCACAATCTTTGTATCATCACTCTACCTCACATTCAACCATTATATTTCCTCTAAAAAACAAACATTAGGCTTCAAAAACTACCCATTTTTAGGCACTCTCCCTGAATTCATATCAAACCGCCACCGGTTCCTCGACTGGACTACTGACGTTCTCGTTCCCCTCCCTAATCACACGTCCATATTTATCCGACCCGGAAAAATTAATGGGATCATGACCGCATACCCGCCAAATATCGAACATTTCCTCAAAACCCGATTCGATAACTACCATAAAGGGCCCCGTTTCATCTCTCTCCTCCACGACCTCCTCGGCACCGGAATCTTTAACTCCGACGGTCATTTATGGCGGATCCAACGGAAAACCGCTAGTTTGGAGTTTAATACAAGATCTCTTAAAAACTTTGTGTTGGATAGTGTACGGTTTGAGATTACTACACGGCTTATACCCATTTTGAAAGCAGCATCCGGGTCGGGTCCGGATACGGATCTGGGTCCGAGTCCGGGTAGGGTACTTGATATGCAAGATATTCTTGAACGGTTTTCTTTTGATAGCGTATGTAGGTTGGCGTTTGATTATGACCCGGGTTGCTTGGCGGGTGATGGGTCGGGTGAGTCTGAATTCATGCGGGCTTTTGATGTGGCTGCCACACTAAGTTCGGGTCGGTTTCTTTATGTGGTTCCACGGTTATGGATAATTAAGAAATGGTTAAATGTAGGATCCGAAAAAAGGTTAAGAGATTCAATTCAGACCGTTCATAAGTTTGCTGATAAGATTATACGAACAAAATTAGAGGAAATTACTACTAATAATAATAATAATTTAGCTTATAATCATCAAGATTTGTTGTCACGGTTTATTTCTACGGAAGAAATTAGTACACGTGATCCTAATTTACTTAGGGATATTGTCATAAGTTTTATATTAGCGGGGAGGGATTCCACGTCATCTGGGTTAAGTTGGTTTTTTTGGTTGTTATCTAATAATCCACGTGTTTTGAAAAACATCAGACAAGAAGTGGATGAGGTTCGGATTAGAGCTGGTAAACAAGTTGGAGATACGTACAATTTTGAAGAGTTAAGAGAAATGAATTATTTACATGGAGCAATATCTGAGGCTTTACGATTATATCCACCCGTACCTGTAGATACGCGAGCATGTTTAGAGGATGATATTTTGCCGAGTGGGGATGAGATTAAAAAGGGTTGGTTCATTACATATAATTCATATGCAATGGGGAGAATGGAGAGTATATGGGGTAAGGATTGCTTGGAATTTAGACCTGAAAGATGGATAGATGAAAATGGATCGTATAAACCAGATAATCCGTTTAAATTTCCGATTTTTCATGCGGGCCCGAGGATATGTTTAGGGAAGGAGATGGCATATCTACAAATGAAGTCCATAGTGGCTTGTGTGGTGGAGCAATTTGATATTGATGTGGTAGAGAAAAAACGTCCTCATTATGTGTTGTCATTGACATTAAGGATGAAAAATGGACTTCCCGTGAAGGTAAATGCAAGATAATAATGGAATATTGAACAATGAAGATTTTGTAATTTAGAGGTTTGTCTATATGTGTTTCCTTCATATGCTCCTTGTGGGTTGTAACTTGTTTATAAGAGAATGTACAAATTGTTGTATGACACTATCACATTCTGATATGTGAGACGTGTTTTATATATGGGTTAGATAGGTCACTAATACATATTATAATTATATAGATTGTTTGTTTGAATTTGTCTACCGAGAAATGTTATCTCACAAGTCTCAAGAGTATTTTTTGAAAAACCCTCCTTTGTCTAGAGAAATAGATATTCGTGTAGGATGTTTAACGAATAATTATTTCATTAGCTTTTAACTTTTGACTTTTGACTTTTTAGTTGGTTAAACAACCAACAAAAGTATTTAATAGATGATTTCAAGTTAATTTTAAAACTATCTGTTAGGCCATAATCAAACAATATACTAAGTGAAGATTGAACTTAAGATTTTTCCTGAAAAATAATAATTTAATTTCCAACTAAAATAAGTTTAAAATTAAAGTAAACTAAATCAGAATTGTACTCTTCCATCATCATGGATATTCAATATAAATGTTAGTTAAACAATTAACTTCACAAAACTATTTTCTGATAAGATTCACGATAATAGCAAATATTGCAAATTAGAGCATTGAAAAGTTACTTGAGAATTGAGATGTTTGAGAGATGATAAGGTAAGTTATATAGTTAATGAAATGTTAACTAAAGTACTCATAAAAAAAAAATTTAGAGTCAGGCTTTGAGGTTTGGACTTTATAATTGCATCTCTAACCATGGTATATTATTGAATTAAATTATATTCACAAGTCCAAAATAATACAAAACACAAATTCTTGTGAGACACGGTCTTTTTAAGACACATACTCTAATTGGGTGGCCCATAAAAAAAAATATAGAATAAGAGTAAGAATTAAACTCTAATGAATTGGGACTGAAAGGCGTCTCTAAAAAAACGGTCTCTCAGAAGACTTGCTGAATACAAAAAAATTTGCAATACTTTTCTTTTTGAATCGAACTCTAATTTCTCCTTTAGAAAGTGGTAGACTCCGTATATGCTCCAATTAATCTGCAACAAAAGAATTGAGGAAAAATTGTCCTGAATAATACGATCTATTGCCAATTTGCTGTGAATAATCCCAACTATTAATTATTTCTAAATAATCCAACATTTGTATATTTTTTGCTGACAACACCCTTTGCTACATTTTAACCAATTACTGTAGGTACCTACTAGCCGTTACGCTCACTTCTTCTTCCTTCTTATGCTTCTTTATTGGTTTAAGCCAACTCCTCTTTGGTGATAGGTAGCTATAATAGTCGGTTAAAATGTGAAAAGGGGTGCTGTGAGCAAAAAAAATTCAAAGGTCGGATTATTTAAAAATAAATCAATAGTAGGGATTATTCACAGCAAATTGGCAATAGGTCGGATTATTCAGGACAATTTTTCCCAGAATTGATTGGTACTTTTGGCCTAACATTAAACGACGCGCATAAAGCATTAGATTAGCAAATGCGAGCGTTTTGTAGTAGTCCCTTCATTACACTGTTCTGTTACACCTTGAAAATTAGAAACCCTAATTCAGTAATCTACAATTCCATCGTTTCGATCTTATCGTTCTGTCTATCTTATACTATTGAGGTAATTTCACTTTCCCTGCAATTAGATTCTACGTTTCCTTTTCAATTTGATATATTAGTCATCATTAGCTCTATTCAACCATTTAAATATTTATTGTGTTTTTTTGAAACTGACAATTGTTTCCCTAAATTGAATAATCGGTTAAATGACATTTGAATTAGGGTTTTCCGTTGCTGAATTGAGTTAATTTAGAACGCTGTATTCATGGTATGAATCTCTGCTGAATTAATTGGGGAAATTTTGAGTTCTAATCTTCTAGAGGATGGAATTGTTGTGATAAATATTGTTATATTTAGCTGGGACGATTAGGACACTTTGATTTTTCAGTTTTCTGTTCTGTCATCGTACCCATACCCGGTTTTATTTTCCTTTTCCGATTCGGAGCAACCTAGATTTTATGGAGGGAAGGGATGAGGTGGGTTACTGACGTTCTGGGTTATAGTTAAGTGAATGGGGTTATGCTAAGCTTAATGGTATTGTGAACTTAAACAATCAGGACTTATACAGGATCAGTCAAAAGTGAAAGCTACTACTACTGGCTGCAATGTTGTATGTTCGTTGAGCAAAAAATTTGGGTCATAAATTACATGAGTGAGGATGATCAGTAGGAATATAGAAAAGGCCAATCAGACATGTTGATTAGGCACAATACCAGGCCTGAAAGAGCCAGCCGTGACCCAACGAGGACGTTGGCCTTATGGGGGTTCGATTGTTATGGTCCTTTGCAAGGTATGGGACTTGTCCCACACGGTTGTAAAATGCAATTGGTGTGGGGTTTATTGGCAAATCGGCTCTCTCACCTAATAGACTAGTCTTTTGGGTGAGTTCTCTTGTTTGTCCTATAACACAGGTTGTGGATCATGGAGTTAGAGCTTTAGCTGATATTGAGAAACTTCCAATCAGGACTGGTCTAAACCTGGCAAATTGATTCCATGGTTTGATGGTAAGCGGTGTCATTTGTACAGCCGTTGCGCCATTGTGAGTAACCTATTGAGCTACCAGCTTCCAAAAGGAGTTGGGGATTGAAAATTTTGGGGTTTTCTCTGCTGTAATTTTCACCTAACTTACCCTTTTGCTGCTGTTTTTATTTCAAGCAGAATAATTAGTTTGTGTGCTTATGCTATGTTTTTTCAACAGGCCAGTTCTTTTAGTTCGTTGAATCATGAAAAGAGCAATGCCATGGAGTGACAAAGAGGATGACTCGTCTTCTAGTGAATCATCAAGTGATAGTGACTCAGAAGCCGAGGAGGGCACTGGAAAGTCTAAGTCATCAAGAAAATCATCCGAAGGTACTTCAGCTTTGATGGTTTTGTATTTTTAGTTGACCTTAGTGAAATATTTTGCTTTTAAAAAAAGCTCATTTCTCATAAGCTAGCTTCTTTAAGGTTTTTGTCCAGTTTTTAGTGGCTGTGAAGTTGATGCATTTCTTTGTTTTTCACTGAAATTAGATGAATGATTAGTTTGAAATCTTATTTCAAAATATTTGAGCTGCCCTCTTTTGAAATGTAGACTGAAGCACAAATTCATTATGTGGGCTGAACTATTTAGGATATACTCAACAATTGTTGTCATGGTTGTGGACTTATGGTTGATATTTTCATGGAGACTTGACATCAATGTTCAAATTTAAGAATTGATTTTATAGCCTGTTTGGTTAATGATACTAATTGGTGATAATGGGTATGACGTATAGTGAAAATTTTCATGATATGCATCATGTCATTGCCATGGTAATAAAAGTTTGATCATAAAAAAGTTTTTTGTTCATAATTTTCCATTACTATCTAATACCACAAGTTCAAGTGGTAATGCATTGGAAGGAATTTTTCGAAGAAAATGAGATAATTGTAGGATATTAAGTATGGTCATTGAATTTGTCTAGAGATATTCTTCCAAGAATCATACTAAAATCTAATCACCATTACCACCATTTAGTACCGATTACCAAACGGGTCGTTAGTGTCTTTAGGGTGACTGAATCTATGATCCTAGGTAATGAGACGTGTGCTTATTATAGTTCGTATCCCCTGTTTGTGAACTTCCCATAGATTTTCCCCTGTTTTCACATCATTTACCTTACTTTAGCTTCATATATCTAGTAAAATCTGCAAAACGAAAGGGTGGTGGGATTGATTTTGAAGCTTTGAAACGACACGGTTACAAAGGAGGTTTATCAGTACTGAAAGTGCCTCCACCAAAGGAGGAGCCAAAGCAAGACTGGACATGGTCTACAGGCAAAGAAAGGAGCAAAGATCAGGAAAGTGAGGAATCGTACAAAGAGCGTCAGAAAACACGAACTGCAATAGCCGATGGTGAACTACTTGCAACTGCTATAACTTCACAAGAGAAGAAGTCCTTTGCTCAGAAAGAAAAACGAAAAAGAGACCTCGGCCAGACTAGTAGAGGAAAGAATTATGTTGAAGAAGAAAAGAGGCTGCTAAGGGATAGCGGTGTTTATTCAGGTTTTGATTGTTAAAGCATGCATTAAGTTTTTGTAGATTACTCTTCCCCCCATACACATATACCGATGAAACATATTTTCTCCTTATTTTGTGCCTCGACGTATCTGTAACCGTTATACAAGTCCTCAGAGTCGACATCGCATTTTATTCTAAGATCTTATTAATTAGTTCTTATACTTAAGCTTGATTTACGATTACAATCCGATTAATTACACTGCTATTTCTATTGTAAAGTGTTAGATCTAATTAGTTTTGGAGAGTTCAAGTTCTCCATCCTTGTCCACTATAACTTTTGATGGTGTAGAATGAGTATAAAATTCCTCATCTTGCTTATCACATTCCTTGACCTGCTCCAAGTGTTTGTAAGTGTAGAGTGAGGCACAAACGACATAATAAATGAAGTTCAATACTTGTATGCCAGAGACGAGCAAATAGTAGTACTCAAGCCTTCCCTCGTTGAGATTCCGATCAGGAAGCCAATTGTGTTGTTTTCCGGTGTAATCGTGAACAAGCGAAACCACCATGGTCCCCAAATAATTTCCGATGGAGGTTGTCAAGCAGTAGAGTGCAGCGGCTGTACTCCTCATGCTCTCAGGTGCCTGATCGTAGAGAAACTCGATATGCCCGACATTCATGAATACCTCGGCAAGGCCATGGATGCAATATTGTGGAACAAGCCAAAACACGCTGATGGGGATCACGGCTGTAGGTTTGTCCAAAAGGTGGTATTGTGCTGCAACTGTTTTCCTCTTCCTCTCGGTCAGTGATGCTATGATAGTTGCAAACATGTTTATCACATATCCGATTCCCATACGCTGCAAACAAGTTATGCCTGATGGATTTCCAGTGAATCTCCGCACAAAGGGAACAAATAGGCGCTCGTATAAAACTAGCCCGGTAAGCATAGTTCCGATGCTAAAGATCGATAGACTAGCCGGAGGTATTTCAAATGATGAGGTAAGGTGACGATCCATTGTTCGAGCTTGTTGGAGCACGAAGCTTCCTTGATGAGAAGATGCAGTCACGAGTAGAATTCCAGCAGCCCAGATTGGCAACACTCGGACGATAGATTTAAGCTCTTCCACTCTATGGACTGTGGCTAAATTCCATAAGTTTGGTGGTGATGAATCTTTTACTTGATCTCTTTCTGTAACTATTGCTGCTTTGTCAAGCCACCTACACGTGAAAATAGCCACAATTAGTCGATTACTTTGAAGGAACCGGCTCAACCAAAAAATTCAAGTTTACAATTAAGCCTAAAGAATGAGATAATTAATGTTAAAGCCCCTGAAATGAAAACACAAAACTTTAACTAGATCAGGTCGAAGTTGTGATTTTCGACCCAATTAAATAAACCGGTTAAGTTCGGCTCAATTAGTTTCTAACCCATTTATATATATGACTCAAACAAAATTTAAGTTCGACCCCGACTTGACCTGTTTTACAGGTTTACCTAAGATATGTTATATACTCTATCAATTACTTAGAGAGCAGTCTAATGCCAAAATTTAAAGGTCAAGTGACTTGTAACTATTCAAACTATACGCACTTCATCTCTATATAAAGTTGCAGCTAATGTTTGTTGTTAACAGTTAATCGCAACAAATCTCTTTGTAAGCAAAAGAGTAAGATTGCATACATCCAACTCTCTCAGACCCTGTCTAGATAAGAGTCGCTTAATGAAACCGAGAAAAACGACCCTAGATTAATGATTTCACAAACATTGACATGTATTATGAGATGTTTTAGTCATCAAACATAACTTACTTGTACTGATCAGTGTGCAGGAGTCTCCCATCAGTAGAAATAGCAGCATCAAGCTTATGATTTTCATACAACAAACAAGACTCAACAGGCAGATGAACATTCCTTTTCTTCCAAGCAGCAACAGCAACTTGAAGAATCCTAACCAAAGGACTTCCTGCTGGTTTTGGTTTAATATAAAGTTTATATCCAATCACAAAAACTATAACAGATATTGTCATAGCAATTGTAGGGATTCCTAGTCCCCAACCCCACCCAACATTATCTTGTATGTAAACTATAACAGTCAGAGCAGTCAATGTGGCTAACCCCATGAAGAAATAATACCAATTGAAGTAGTTCCATTTGCGGCCCGCTACACCCGACTTGCTCATGTCGAACTGGTTAGCCGCGAAGGTGACTACGCAAGGGCGGATGCCGCCTGTTCCGATTGTCGTTAGGAGGAGGGATAAGTAAAAGATTGAGAGTTGTAATGATGTTGCTTCTTGGCAATTCACTTGGGTTGGGCATGGTGGTGGGTGTAGTTTTGGCAGGATTGCTGTTATTGTAATGCTGAGCATCCCCTGTAATTAATTAAGTGGCGGATTCAGAATTCTAAATTAGAACAAAACGTGGTATTTGAAATTATAGCACGAGTTTTATTCGATTGTTCAATTGTAATCGGTGTTTTCTATAAAGCGAGTCTTGTATGAAATCATCTCATCATGAGACGAGTTCATGTAATTAGCCAATTTCTTTAATTGACCACTTTAAGATTGTAACAAATCACTTTAAGGTTATAAGTGATCATTTTAAGACAATAAAAGTGATCTCTTTAAAGTTATAATTGCTAACTTTTAAGATTATAAGTGATCATTTAAAGGTTCTAAGCGATCAATTTAAAAATAAAAATGTAGGTCAATCAAATAGAGATGATCTCGTTTAAGAATTTATGTAAACATTATAAAGTTAATAAATAATCTTCTTCACACTGAAATATCTAAAAGGGTATCTAACATAAACATTAGAGTTTCAACCAAAAGCTTAAGCTGATGGTTGAGACTTTAATGTATACTACATATGCCATCAGTATCTATATTTAACCTTTTAATACGAGAACTTTTAAGATTTGACATAGCAATTAAATATGACGACAAATAACTAAATAAATAAAAAGTAAGAAAAAAAAAAGAACAGAGACCAATTGATAGAAGATAGAACCAAAAGTGATAGTCCAAAATTGGCCAGCAAAAGAATCAGCAATGAGAGCACCAAGAAGAGGAGTGAAACTTGCGGTACCACCAAAATTAGTAAGAGTGTTAGAAGCTTGTACGAGAGGCATATTCAATTGTTGTGTCAAATATGTTATCATATTTGCGTGGAATCCCACTCCCGCAAATCTATCGCACATTTCATTTGCTGCCAATCACATGCACCAATCACCATTTTTTTTGTTAGCGAAATTGCTACTGACACTGATATATAATAGGAAAAAATGTCAAAAAGTATTTAATAAATTTTTTTTCTCAAAAAGTACCTGAGAAAAAAAGTTTTGCCGAAAAACACCAAACAAAATTTTTTCTTTTCCAAAGAGAACCAAATAACATTTTTCATTAGTTGACCGTTAAATATAACGGTTGACTGATCAAAATCGATAATTCTTCTTCCTCATCTTTAATTTTTTTTTTCAATTTTGAGTAAAAAGTAGCGGAAGAAGACAGTGAAGAATGTTAGGTTTAACAATAGATACAAAAATGATGTTAACTATTTATTTTATTGTTATTTTGATGATTACGGAAGGGAATGAAAATATTATGTGAGAATTGAATTCATAACTTTTTTTAAAGTAATATTTGCTCTTTAACTGAAATAAGACTGGATCATTATTTGTTTTAATAAATGAAAACAAATGATATGGATCAAATGTAAAATTAGAATGTGCATGAGTTTCCCATCTCTTTAATAAAATGTTTTCTCCAAATCAAACATACCTAAGATTATACTACAATTTAAAAGTTGGAAATATTAGTTTATTTATCAAATTAATAGGAGTATATATATACTTAAGGTCACGAAGCTTGTAGATGATTTGATTTAATTAGTACAACTTAATTATTATATCGTACTCCCTCCGTTCTTTTAAGTTCTTCCACCTTAATATCCCTCCGTTCTTTTAAGTTCTTCCACCTTAATATAACGGGTAGTTTCAAAAGTTATTCCACTTTAGAATACTTTCTATTTTTGGAAAATTTTCATCCCACTTTTACCCCTTAAAACCCCATTTTCCTTACTTCACACTACTATAATTATTTTCTCTCTCGTACTTCCAATACAATCGTTACTTCACACTACTATTTAATTATTTTTTCTCTCATACTTCCAATACAATCATTACTTCACACTACTATTTAATTAGAATAATACCCACTACAACCCAAAGATTTTATCTACCTTAATATTTGTGAAAAACCCAAAATGAAAGAACAAATAAGATCAGAGGAATTACATTATACAACTACCTTATCTTTAAGATGCAAAATTCATTCAATGATTTTGGTTCTTTTAACTAAAATTGATCTAAAAAGGTAAAAACTTTTCATTTATTTCTTTGAATCATAACTTACTCAAAAAATCTTCAATATCATGCTAAATTTTTTAATTATCATACATCAATAAGTTATAAAATTATTAAGTTAATCAATAAGAAATGTGGCTATGGTGCAATATATATACGTATATTAACACCCATATGGCCATATCCTTAAAACTAAGTTTAACTCACTCAATTGAATATGTGATTTTTTTATCACGCTGGCTTAATTCTAATATACAAAAATTAAAATCAATCAAAAATTTAAATGATAATTGTAATTTTAGAATATATTTTAAAATCTAATAGGATAAAAACTTTATACTTATTACTTAGTCACTTATCAAACTATGTAAATATTCCCCTTTCACAACCAACAACTAAATAAAAATATTTTTTAAAAATTTTGAAATAAATTTGGAGATTTAAATTTTTATTACAGGTACTCTCTTGAGAGACCGTCTATAGTATTGACGTCTCTTAAGAGCCCAGCGCCCATATCTACTTTTTAACTTACAAAACCACCAATTAGTTTTTTTTTTTTTTTAATTTATAAATTGGGCCAACCCAAAACTTGAGACGTAAATATGTGTTTTAATTATAGGGATATATAATATATTACAAATAATTAGATGAAATTACTTTAAACTTACCTAGAATGAATGGCATTGTTCTAATTCCACCTTGTTTCATCTCCTTCTTCTTTGCATTATCTTCCACAACATGATCTTGCTGCTCAGATTTTACATCTGAAATTTGTTTTTCTAAATCCATTTTTTAATTTATTTTGTGTAATTAATCAATAATATTTTATAGAGAAATGTGATGTTTTCTGAAAAATTAATGTTGTATAACAACCTATTTATAATAAATAGATCAGAGGGTGCAAAGGACTAGAGTTATAACATGCATTGTGAAGAAGACTTAAATTGAATTACTCAGAAATATGGGTGAGTGAGACCCACCATTATTGTACACCCAATATTCATTTTTAAGCCCTTTATGGCTTTATCTTTTCAATTTTTTAATATAATATTTGTTTCATTTATTGTAGGATATTATTGTTTTTTAATTTTTACTATGTGTGTTATTATTTATAATTTATATGTGTTCACCGACTACACCCTCAAATCCAATTTTGTTATGAATTATTTGGGGTGTCTAACAAAATATTCCCTCCAATTCAGCATTAACATCCTATTTATTTTCGACGCTATTTATTAAGAATTTGTGTTTATTAATTTTTACATCAAAACGAATCAAGTAAGATTTCACATAACTATGTTCTAAATTATAGATTAATAATAAAATCCAATTTAAGAGTAATAGATGAATAACTATAGATTAGCAATAACTACAAAATGGATAGGTGATTTTTAAGGAGTGATAATATTGCAAAAAAACATATATTTCATAGGGGAGGTAGAAAAACATGTGTGGATAATATTTTAAAAAATAAGTTAAATACATGATGGATATAAATTATTAAAGTGAATTCACGACTATAATTAATATGTAACAAATTTTATGGAATAGACTAAAATGAGATATAATCAAACCTTAGTTACAGATGTAGTATATTTTTAATAAGTTAAAAGAAAGGCCTATATTTCTAAATCTAAAAGCTATTTCCCAAAATTTAGTTGATTATAAGCCAGCATCCATAATATAACAAAAAAGAATGATTTTTTTTCTAATAATAGAAACTTTTACAAATTGATGTTCTTATAGTAGTATACATGTCTTTTATTCTTCCTCTCCCACTTCACAATTGTGGTATACTTGTGTAAACTTATAACAAAAGTAATGGTCACATAGTGTTAATTAATTTTAGGAAAAATTACCTAGAATAATCCAAATTATTTATAATTTTCCTATAATAATCCCACCTATTGATTAACCATGAATAATCCCAACTTTGAGGGGCATTTTCCTAGAGTAAACCCGGTGACCGGATGACTTGCTATAGCAAGTTTTTATTTTTTCAAAAAAAAAGATAAATTAAAATAAAATGTTGAAAAAAATGTTTAAAAAATATTCATAAAAAAATTATGATTTTTTTTATTATTTAGAATTTTTTATGTAAATTTTCAAAAATACTTTCTAATTTTAGATTACTATTTAATTTATTTATTTGGTGAATTATCTACTATAGTAGGCCATCGGGTTACCCAAGTTTACTCTAGGAAAATACCCCTCAAAGTTGGAATTATTCATGGTTATCAATAGGTGGGATTATTGTAGGAAAATCATAAATAGTTTGGATTAATCTAGGTATTTTTCCTTAATTTTATAGAGGAATGTCAAATTATTAATATACTACTCTGTCTCATAAAGCTAACATTTGAATTCCCGTGTAAGAATTTTGTGGGAGATATATAAAAAAAGCAACTTATTCTTATATGAAACCGTCGTATCGTGAAACAAGCTAAATTCATATATATTACAAGAAGTTTAAATTAAAAAAAAAAGATCTAAATAATATATCGTAAAATATTAAAAATTTATATTTTAATTGAAAAAATAAATATATTAACTCATTGATGAAGATTTGCATCACGTATGTGTTATAATTTTATTTAATAATTTAATTAACTTCCCATAAAAAGCAAAAGCCCTATGTTCACCAAATAGGCAATGTCGTTTTCCTTTTGCAATTTTCTTAAGATTCTTTTGCCTTTTTTTATACTGATCCCAAAAATTAATATTTTAGAATTGGTTAAACTTAGTTACTAACCATCATATAAATATACATATACGTAATGTTTATATTTTTTATTTTAGTGAACCAAATTAGTGCAATTAGTATATCACAAAGATTGTTATCGCAAGATATCGTTTTACCATATGAGACCACCTTATATAATCAATCAATTACTCTAATTGATCACTTTAAGATTATAAGTGATATCTTTGAAATGATTAGTTTAAGGTTATAATCGGGCGTTTTGAGATTAATTATATTCATTACTTTAACACTGTAAGTATACATTATACTAGGTCAACCTAATAAAAATAATTTCACTGTGAGGCTGTCTCATTTGTTTTAATACTAAAACACTCACTTTTTTGAACTTTGACTCCTTATATGAACATGTCTCACAGTGAGACGATCTTATTATACAAGAAGTTGCTCTGTTTAAATTTGTTTTACCGATAAATAAATTCTTAATAATTAAAATTAATTTTCAAAAAAAATAAAAAATCTAACTTCACTATTACAGATTTATTAGGAGTATTTTTATTCTTAAACTTACTTACATTACTTTTTTTTGTTGAAACTTACTGATTTTACTTATTGAATAAAACAAATAAAATTTTACAAATTGAAATTAATTTTTATTTAAAACATTTATTTCTACATATTTGAAATCACAAATTCTTGTGAGAGACAGTCTCTTTGAGAGACCATCTCTAATTGAGTTGGCCCATTAGGAAAAATATAGAGTAAATATAGACAATAAACTTTAATGGATTGGGTCTGATTGACGTCTCTCAGATGACGGTCTTTTAGGAGACTGTTTGATTTGAAATTATTTATATTTGAAATAATTTCTAGATAAATCAAACAAGCCCTAGTGAAGTGATTTATTGCATTTATTCTTAAAATGTCCTTGCACATAAATAATGGATTTTTGAACTTTTTTTTTTTGAGCCTTTTTTAGGCAGTGTGGATTGTGATTTTATGAATCCTTTACATTATGACTGGTGCCAACTGCCAAATGTCTGGACAATTGTTTGCAAGAGTTCAAATTCATCATGAACTTCTCTCTCATCCACTTTTTTTTTTTTTTTTTAAATTTTTTTTATTGTTGTCATGTATATAAATTTATTAAAAACTATTTATTTCATTTTCATAATTAACTTGCTTAAACTTGTTATTGTTTTTCACATACGTTTTCTATAGGTATTAGGTGGTATGTATGCCTTAAAATGTAAGTGGAACGAGCTGGCACGTAGACTACCTATAGTGGCACGACTTAACATAATACTCCCTCCGATTCAATTTACTTGTCCAGTTTACCTTTTTCACACATGCCGAGGCAACATTTTAACCGTTAATATCTTTAATTGTGTATAATTAAAAATTATAAAGATTTGATATTAATAATCTTTACATTGAGACGAACAAAATAAGATCCCACATGACTATATTTTACCTTATAGATTAAGAGCAAAATACAAGTTAAGAGTGATTAGTAAATAGTAACCAAAAAGTAAACTGGACAAGTAAATTGAATTGGAGGGAGTATGATATAATACGAGCCACAATACATAAGCGTTTAATTAATATAGTCAAATATTATTTTTGGGTGGCCAAGCAAGACACAATATGCAATATTGTTCACGATACTATTTAGCATTGTGTGAATTAAAAGGAAGGAAGGTTTAAACTCAAAATGACCTATTGTCTTCAAAATGTTGAAGGTCTTCACCTTCCATACTAAGAATTAATCAAAAATTTAAGCTGGTGGTTAAAATCCTAAAATGTACTCCCTCTGAATCAATTTAGTTGTCATATTTGATTTTTTTACACTATTCATCAATCCCGATTGATTTGTATTTTATTCTTAATCCATAAGTTAAAACATATAGTCATGTAAGATCTTGTTTGATTCGTCTCTTATCAACTTTTCATAATTTTTATTTAAGCATAGTTAGAGATATTAAGAGTCAAAATGTTACCTCGACAAGTGTGCCCAAGCAAATGGGACAACTAAATTGGTTCGGAGGGAGTATTATATACTCTATTATAAAATAATAAAAATCGACCGAGATTTATAAGCTAACATTCAGAGGCGGAGCAAAAATTGACAAATTCTACGAAGGCCCTGCACAATTTCAAAAATTATGATATTTTTTAATAATTTTGTATCTTGAAACACCTAACATATACTAAGATATTTAATATTGAGGCGTCTAATTTTTCGGGGCTATGTGGTCGAACATATTGAACATGTTCAGAATCTCTTATGCAATTTATTCAGAAAAAATTCGATTATTATACAATTTTATTTAAGTGTCTATTATTACCTAAAAAAAGATATGAGGAAAATAGATGTTCAGATTTCATTAATAAAAAACTAAAGAGAGTAAGAATCTACACTTGTACAACAAATACAGAAAAGTGATTATGCAAATACCATGAGCTAATTATTATTCAGCTCACAGTTATAAGTAAAATGTTATTAATTTGGATTTTAAATGTCAGTATTTACTATTAAGAATGTGAAAATGTAATTTGGAATTTAATGACAAATTTAAGGATTATTACAAGACAGCAAGATCACCTAGGGAGGAATCTAGTGTCTACATTTTCTTACAATATTTTGTCATTCTCCACTTCTTTAATGCAATTTGAACTAACATAGTATAATTTTTACTATAT
>CM025919.1:1451642-1549385 GCA_000753965.2 Amaranthus hypochondriacus
ACAGAAGATATCATCTGAAGCTATTCTAAATTTGATAGGCATCAAAGATTACGAAACGAGTCAAATGAATCCAATAAGCCTCTAATCTTTCAAAATCCACATTAACAGAACTAAATTCAATAGAAAGGTTAAGAAAAACAAAACTGAACAGAGAGCATATAGGAATACTACTGCAGGGAGAATGGTACCTATTTCTGAGCTACAGACGGGGGGATATATGTTAAACATAAGAAACTGAAAACCTTTCCGGGTCACAGAATCAGAAGCAGCCTGCTGCCTTAAGTGAAGTCACGTAATCTTCTTTTTAAAACGTCCATAGATTTCTTCCTGGAACTTTGATTTCGATTTGAAAGACTTCCAAACAGAGTATCCGCAGAATCCTTATATTTGTCGCAGATAACAGCAATCTTCCTAATACCCAACGTATTGTAATTCTTTTGCCGGATAACAGGGTTCATAAAGTTTTCTGGTTGACTGCTCAACAGAAGGTTTACTAGTTGGCGTGCCTCGATCAAGTAACATCTAAAATTATCCTTGTAAGCTTCACTCAAACCAGTACTTACAAACCGCTCATCAGCAAAGTTCTCTAAAATCTTCAGATCATTGTTAATAGCCATAACTGCATTAGCATTGAACCTTTTGACACTATCACTGAGAAATGCACCTGTGATAGAATTGGAAATATGCTCAAGAGCCCCACTGCCAACCTTGTATAAAGCATCCATAGGTAAAATTTGCTGGGCAGTTGACAAAAGAGTGTCAAGATAAATTGTCACCTCATTCATAAAATCATGTCCATTCTCGGGCACCTCCTCTGGTATCCAATTAAAATTCTCATTAAGCGACATAAAATCATCCAGCTGAGAGTTGACCAAACTCAACATAGCAATATACGCTGCATCTCGTGATGTTTTTAGGACCACCTTAGCTGTTAAAGTAGCTTGAGGATGGTTCGTTGAACGTGCGGGAACTCCACAAAGTTGTGCTGCAATTTTGACAAAAAAATCGCAAGCTTTTTCGAGGAAAGCTACATTTGCAGCAACCTGCATTGCTTTAGATACACCAATAGTAGTATCACTAATTTTATTGAGTATGACTTCATTAAGCACATCAATTAATAGTGTATCCAGACATTTCTTCACACCATCAAAGAGGTTCAAATCTCCACCAGAAGATAAGTAATTTACAAAGTCCTTTATGAATGATCTAACCACACGGCAAGTTTCGGGAACCATGGAGGAGAATGGTGCAACATATGGGAAGGCAGGCATAATATCTGATGTCTGCAGCTGAAAGGAGAGAACGTTTGCCTGGTAGTCAGAATCTTTTTTCAATATCATTTGCTCATAGGTATCATTCGCAACTATATCATACATCTGCTTGCGACACTCCTCCATAAGAAGCTTACTATACCTATCCTTGGTACCGTTAATAGTTTCCAGAAAGGAAGTCACTTCATACCCATGATGTCTCAGAGTTGTCCCAAAAAGTGTCATGTAATCTTTGATGAGAAGAAAATGCATGGTATTAGTCATCCGGGAAAATTGACCCCCAACAACAGCAGTGAGCCTAGATACCGCAGTTTCTAACATTGTCTCAACCTGACTTT
The DNA here is from genome assembly GCA_000753965.2 of Amaranthus hypochondriacus. Taxonomy (NCBI): domain Eukaryota; kingdom Viridiplantae; phylum Streptophyta; class Magnoliopsida; order Caryophyllales; family Amaranthaceae; genus Amaranthus; species Amaranthus hypochondriacus. The sequence goes on from CM025919.1 coordinate 1,453,252, forward strand.
CTTCTAATAAACCTCCAGCAGTCCTGAGAACACGATCTTCCACAATAAAATAGCCAGCAACCTGACCCAAAAAGGCTTGATGAGATTCAACAAATGGTTGCGACGAGAAAATCTGCAAGTCTGAATTGAGCTGTGCCAGCCGATTATTATAGTAATATTCTCGAAATTGTTCCCCAATACCAAGACATTTGTGGATGTGATATGCCCTGTAAATAGGAGTAAGATCAATCTTCAAACTCAAATCCTCCTCAACCTCCTCTACATCTAAGCTGTATGCAACCTCAGGTAGCTGCGAATGATTGTTTTCTTCAAATTCCCTCTGACGAGACTTCATTTCTTCATCCCTCTGACGAACCGATGCAGTATGTGCTATTGCTGACTGTCCGATTTCCTTGGCCAAGCTTCGGATATGAACTAGCCATTCATTAACTTGACCGCACACCTTTTTTTCAATATGCAACTTGATGGCTGGAATTTTGTGTTCCACTACCATTCTGAGCTTTCTTACAGGGATGTTCTTCAAAAAATCCTTCTCAATCAGCTCAATAGTCTTCAGGGCAGGATAAAATTTCCCCTCAGACACAAGGGAATTACATTTTGCACAAAGCTCCAACAATTGAACGCACATCCTAGACATCTTAATTGCTTCATTTATATTCTTTTTTATCGAATACGATTCCAAAAGCTCATCAAGTTTAGACAAGAGAGAAGTCCCAACCTCTTGCAATTTGAAGTTATCAGTTTGGAGCTCGGCTTTCAGCTCCTCTGCATCAACAAGCACTCCACGGAGCTCATCAACTGCAATAATAAATTCCTCATAGTGCAGCCTACATAAATCCTCAATCTCTGCTTCCTTCTTCTTCGACACATTTCTCAGCTGGTATAGAAGTGGCTCCGGACGCCCCGTTTCAAAGGCATGCCGAACAAGAGGACCCAAATCCTCCCCATTCCCTATCAATGTAGCAAGGACCAAATCCTCAGCCGTCCCAGTGTCACCATTTTCTGCAACAGTTCTCCTTTTCGTTTTAGCATTCATGGTTCATTCTACAACATGAAACCTGTCCACAATTCAAACATGGGCTTGTGTAAAAATGCAAGGCTATGTTCAAAGGCCTATTAAGGGCTGATCTATCAACTCAAAATTCAAATTTTTCCTTCTTATTTTCCAATAATATATAATCAAAAACATTTCACCCCACAACATTTTGACAATTTATTCTAAAGAGATGTATGACCGATGACTGTACAATTAATCAATGGAGTAATCACAAGCAGAGCATCAAATCTAGTCAACTATGGTCAAATATTAAATATGAGATCTTGTGCAAAGCATCTTTTTCTATTATTATTCATTTTAATGACAGAATGTCCTTGGACTTCATATAATAGCAACAATAATAATATAGTCAAGGTAACCATATAATTTCAATCACTCAACATTAACACCATTCTTGTCTTTCATCCATTCTTCCTGCTCTCCCCATCCCTACAATCAATTATTGTTTTGTATATCTCAAGAACAATGTAACGGGGGCAGTTTTTAGTATTTGTCGAATAAGATGGCAATAATGCAATATATTATCTTCTTATAAAACAAACGTACAAAGGTTTACTACATGCAAACATTCACATCAAATATTCTCCAGGAAGTTAGATTTTAACAAAATGAAAACAAGAATACAACCAATACACAATTCCCTCGACAACAGTCCATTGCTCCAATGCGGATTTGATGTTTGAGTAGTCGGATGTAAGCAACCTTACTAATTGTTATTAATGAAAAGTGGCTGTTCACATATTAATCTTGATATTACATAAATACAAATATAAATATTCTCCATCAATTGAAATCACAAGATCGTTTCACAATTATGAAAAAACCCATGTTCGTAAAATCAAAATATACGATTTCACCTTCAATTCAGCGTGCCAACGATTACACAATCAATACAAAATACTCTCCGAAACAAATTTCATACATAATTCATGGAAAAATCATCAAACATATAATTTAGCATACCCAATAAATTATTACATCAAAAACATATCATTGAGTGGTTCTCTTGATTCAAAACCCTAGATTTCTCGATTGAAAAAACTAAAACGATGCAATTCCGTTTTCACAATTAAATAACCTAGAAAACTTTAAAGCTAATGTGAAATTAAAAAGAAAAAATGAGGATAAAAAGAAGAAAAACCTGAATCAATGGAATGATCACAACGGCGGTAGAGAGGAAGAACGCCGGGCAGCGAAACTCCGGAAGACGGTTGGCGAAAAGGAAAGTGTGTTTTGTGAGTGGAAGTGCAAAGAGAGAGGAAAATGGTATTTCAGAATTTGCTAAAAGTAGAAGTCATTTTTTTCTTGTGTTTTGCATTGTTTTTGGCTTTTTGCCTATTTCATGGGATATCAAATTAGAACAATAATAATAATAATATTTTTTTTGAATTAATGATAATAATAATTTCAATTACTTTGAAAGTAATTTGATCAATGATCGTTAATATAGTGGGTTTGAATCATTTTTTCAATAAATAAATAAAGTAATTTTGAAAATCACATTTTATGCTAACATTCAGCTTGAATAGAATAAATCGATAAATCTGTATATATTAAGAATTTAGACATTAATTAAAGTTATCGTAAGAGTTGAAATGATAAGTTGATAATAAAAGTTACTTCAATAGTTTAGACGATAACAAGGGCTACCTTAATAATTTAGACGATGACAACATTTATCTTTAACAATTCAATCAATAACAATGGTTACCTCATTTCCTTAATACATCTCATTCAATACGAGCACGTTGCATAGAAAAACTGATACACGCACAATTACACGACTCGTAGCGAGACATAACACAACTTGACAGTCACTATAGTGAGCCACGCCCCACGAGCAAGCCACGTTCAACATTCTTTGAAACTAGCACAAGCACAACACGTCACAATCTAAAACCCTTTCTTAAATTAAAATTGGTTTTCTCATTCGATACGAGCACGTTGCATAGGCAAATTGTTACATACACAACTACACGACTCGTAGCGAGACATAACACAACTTGACAGTCACTACAGTGAGCCACGCCCCAGGAGCGAGCCACATTCAACATTCTTTAAAACTGGCACAACACGTCACAATTGCAGTACGTCATTTTATAACCAATTGACTTAAGAAAGGGTTTTGGATTGATTAGATCATACCACCATGAATAGTCCACGTGTCAATGAAAAATCAAAATGCCACATCTCATTAGCAAAATCTAAATTTCTCTAAACCAACCAATCCCAATTGTATTTCATACCTCATCCAAAAACCTTCAATTTTTTCTCTGTCTCTTCTTCTGTAACACAAAAATGGCGACTGCTTCATTAGCCAAACTTCCCTTAACTCCATCATCATCCTCCTCCTCCCAATCATCATCATCTTCATCAACCTCCATTAAATCCAACCACCCACAAAAAATCTCCTACTTTCCCCTTCACAGATCTTCTGTAAAGAACCCTACATTGTTACAGCAATCAAATACCCAGAAACAAGAACAGCAAGGAAAGGTAATTATAAGAAGAGATTTATTGTTGGGAATTTCTGTTCTTCCATTTGTTCTAGAAGTTTCTCCTTCAGAAAGTAAGGAAGTTGAAGTGGGTTCATTTCTACCACCTTCATCTTCTGATCCTTCTTTTGTTTTCTTCAAAGCTTCTTCTAAAGATACTCCTGCTCTTCGTGCAGGTCAGTCTGTTAAATTGCTTTTTGTTTGTTCAATGGTTTGAATTATTTTTATGTACATTTTATTTTGTTTTTCAAAGTGGAATATTTATCGCACATAATACCATTATCATGATTACCATTATCATGATTCTAGCTTAAAGGTCTCTTGTTATCATGATTACCATTATCATGATTCTAGCTTAAAGGTCTCTTGTGTAGACGCGTTATGGAGTTATAAGATATCACGAGGATAAATCACGTTAAGGTTACTTAATTGAATTCGACAAGTTATTAGAAGTAGAACAATAAGGAAATATATTAGGACTTAGGAGTATCAAACAACATTTGTTAAATTTCAAAGATTCGAGAGATACGGATTGATCTTCTTATTTTTATTTCATGAACCGAGGGATTAATGATACGGAACTTGATGAATTCGATTCCTAAAGTCGAATTTCGAGCACTTGTTTCAAGTTATAGCCATAGGTAAATACTAGATACTATCATATTGGGTGATTTTGCGTGCATATGTAGAGACAATTTAAGAGAAATGTATTTTGAGAAGTAGCATTGAAAGCAAGAATATAGTGATGGTTTTGCAGGCAATGTAGCACCTTACCAGTTTATAATACCACCAACATGGAAGCAGTTGAGAATAGCCAACATACTGTCTGGGAATTACTGTCAACCAAAGTGTGCTGAACCATGGGTTGAGGTCAAATTCGAGGACGACAAACAAGGGAAGATTCAAGTCATAGCTTCCCCGCTTATCCGCCTTACCAACAAGCCTAATGCAACCATCGAAGAAATTGGCAGTCCGGAGAAATTGATTGCTTCCCTCGGTCCTTTTGTTACAGGAAACTCTTATGATCCTGATGAATTGCTCGAGACTTCTGTCGAGAAAGTTGGTGATCAGACGGTATAGTTATTTCCTGTACTCTTGCGTTGCTTATCATTTGGTGTTGCTAGATTCAAATTTTCGATTAGTGGGGTGAAAACTAGCTCAATTCAAGTCACCCATGCTCAAACACGAGCCAAGATCGAGCTTAGGACCTAGCATTCAATTAAAACTACATTGTCATATTACTAGTATTCTAAAACCATATACTAGAGCATACTTATGTTTTGTTTACCCATTGTTGAGCTCGAGCTTAGTTTTGACTGAAACAAGTTCGGGTTTTTAAAGCTAAATAGGCTCACTATTATCGACCCTCTTTTGTTACGTAACTCTATCTGTTGTTTATGGTGCCTTGCAGTACTACAGATATGTGTTGGAGACACCATATGCCCTAACAGGAACGCACAATCTTGCTAAGGCAACAGCGAAGGGGAGCACAGTCGTTTTGTTTGTCGCCAGTGCAAATGATAAACAGTGGCAGACATCGCAGAAAACTCTGCAAACCATAGTAGATTCTTTCCAAGTCTAGCTAGTTCCTCAGTCATGTTATGTTAATATATGTTCATTCTCTATGGAGTTATTAAGATTTCTTATTTTTAGTTTTAAATGTGATATATCTATCCAACTTTGTATGGTTAGTCACGCATTGAGATAATAGAATATCATTGTATGTTTCTCAATTTGATTATAACGCGTTGCAAAGGCGGAATCCAGGTAAAGGTTCGCAAGGTTCTGTAAAAATAAAACGTTCTCGAGATAGGCCAATGGTGTATGTTAGGCTTGTTAGGACACCCAACATGAAGATAAGAACTCACTTTACAGATGTTTCTTGGAGTAATTACAGAGTTTTAGTACATAACTATTAGAGTTTAGAACTGTACAAAACTGTGGAGGAAATGTATATTATGACTCTGCTCTTCTTATCTAGATTTGCTCAGGTGGTCATCAGATGATTGCCTGAACCTAAAAAAGGAAGCATACAAGAGTACGTAACGTACTTGGTGCTGTCGATGAGAACCACGACAAAGATCCGAGACGTGGTCTTTGATCCAATCACCCTTTCTCCATCATCACCAGCTTCCCTGGGATCAATGAGAACAGAAACAACCATTGACCTACTAGATACATTGCCCCGAAGTCCATCATTCTGTCCATGTGACACGTGCTCTTCAGTAGAATTTAGTTTATGGCTGTCAAGGGGGAATAGCATGATCATGAAGAATCCTTCTATTCCTCGATTTGTTAGTATGAGTAGAATTCTGGCGGCGCTCTGAAGTCATATCAACAATGGATGAAGCTGGAACTATTGCTCCAGGGGTGGGTGAGACATCAAATTGGAAGACTTCAGTGCACATTCCAGAACTCAACATAGGCCCTGCACAAAAACAAACATAAACTATCTGATATAAATAAGAGTTTCACTATACAGATTTACACACACAAGACTTGACGCAATAATAACGCTATGTACAACACACTCTGATACAGCCTTTCAAGCCCTACTGCTCAAAGCATGCATGTTCACCGGCTATTCTGGCGTGCACTATTATATCATGCACTATCCTTAGGCTCTTCGATCCCTAGCAGACAAGCTGTATAGTGAATAAAAACTTTGCTTCCACCTCAGACATCAAACAGAACACTAACTCTAGCCTTCACCAACCAACAGAACACTAACTATGTTGTCCTCATTAACACCATCATAAGATCCCTCATTAAAGTGTTGACTATACAGCGGTTAGCAAATAAACCAAACTTCTACACAATTACAGACATGCACAAAAAGTACTCAGGCCAAAGATAGCACCACACACCAGTCAGAGTGTCAGACTAAAACTCACAGAAAATGTTGATTAAGATTCTATAACGACTTGAACAAACAGCAGCTCAAGTTTAGCACAAACTTTTGTTTGATGATCCATATACATGGTACATATCCATTTCCCAAGAGAAATACTTTTAAGTTTCAAAAAATCAAAGTTTAATCCACCCAATCTAATTAATAAGTTGGACAATAGTCCATATGAAGTCAAATGCAGAGCCATGAACAGAAAAACAAATGAAATCGCTTTCCAAAATGCCTTTAATTTATCATCATGATTAGTCTTTACTATGGTAGTGAACAAATTGAAAAGGTAAATCAGCACCATCAAAACAATATAATTGAAAATTCTTAAATCTGCATGCTCTTCAACAACAAAACTAAACAGCAGAATAGTCATGGAACAACATGAATTCAAAATGATTACCTGCAAGTCCCTCACGAAACCATTGTTGAAGCTTGCCATCAGATTCAGCTGGTGTAAACTCATAAGAACCAGAACCAAGAGCCCGTTGCCTTCCATTTTGATTTGTGTTTAGGTGAGGGCATCTCCAATTATCACACCCAGGTCCAGGCGTAGGATAAGGTGGATAACTACCATGGATAGCCAGGCTTGTTTCATCACTATGACTAACTCCCTCAACCGTTTTGAACTTCATAGCCTTCTCACTGGAAAGAACCGAATGAATAATCAAGTTCCCATCAATCTTCACCAACTTATCATTCCTCGGAACATACAGTGACGCAACCAGCTGCTCACTCAAATTACCATTTAGACCAAACCCCTCTAAACTATTTGACTGCTGAAGTCCTCTCTCATGACTATTACTAACTCTACCCTCTGAAACCCCCACATGCTTATCAACCATAAAAACACTTCCCTTTTGTACATGATTAAACCCATTTCCAATTCCACCATATTTAAAATTGACCAAAGGCACAAGCCCTCCGAAGAGCAACATGAAAAACAACAATCCCAAAAAGCTAACACTCGCCACCTTCTTCGCCTTCCCCTCACCTTTCTTCCCATCCGATTTTTTCTTATTAAGCTTTGGAGCTGGAACAGGTTGTTGAGGCTTATTTAGTCTAGGTATCGGAACCAACGGAACATGAGATCCTTGAGGCTTAACCATATAAGGTGCATAAGGCATCCATGGATAAGGCATAAGAGGCATGGGATACATCCCTGGAGGCGGTGGAGGTGTAGGACAAACCCCAACACCAACCAATTGCTGCCTCAAACTCGCATTTTCAGCCATCATATATGAAATCTTCCCATTCAAATCCGTAATCATCGAATTCATTGATCTAACCTTCTCCTCAAGCTCCTCAACATATTGTTTTTTCCTCTGCCTAGAAAGTTGTGCACTTTCTCTATTCCTCATTAGCCTGGCTTTCCTCTTATCATCCTCATCACTACCACCCACATCAATACTTCCATTTTCCACCATTGATGATGATGATTTCCTAAACTTATTAATTCTACCATCTTCAACTTGTTCATTTTCATGCTCATATTCTTTCTTTCTCTTAGATATTCCACATTTTTTATTACTATTGTTACTCTTTCCAACTAATTCTTCCACATTAATATTCCTATCTTCCGATAAATTGTCATTATTATCAACAAAATAACTCGAAGAAACATCATGATCATTAGAATTACCTGAGACACCACGAAAACACTGTGAACCCGCAGAATTACCGGAATCCGAAGGACAACTCAATTTCGCCAAAACATTCGACTCTTCTGATGAAATTGGACCTTGATTAGCCTCCGAAGACGAACAATCGTAAACCCTAAGATCTGGATTATCATCAGAATCGCCGCAATTGGGATTCTCTAAAACATCAGAAAGACCTGAATTATTGTTTTCTAGGTTTTCTAAAGGCGATGTATCCAAGAGAATGTCGTCGCCGAAAGAGAGATCGTCAAGATCGAAGTCGAGGTCAATGTCGAAAGCGAAGTCATCGCCGGTGATTGCAAAATTTTCCTGAAAGAAATCACTAGATAAGAGATGCAGTTCGTCAATTGGAGGTGAGGGAAGAGGATTAAAATTAGGGTTAGGGTTGGGTTTAGGATCGAACGCAATTGGATCTTCTTCCATTGATGAGGTTTGAAGAGAACGTAGAAAAATAGAAGAAATTTAAAGAACGGAAAAATGTTGCTCCAAAATCCAAACCAAAGGATTAATTATTATATTTTCAGGCTCTCTCAGTGAGAGATCGTCTATACGTTTTTTAAGCCCAGCCCATATCTCCCTTTTAACTTACAAAACCACCAATTAGTTTTTCTTTTAATCACAAATTCTTACCTGAGACCGTCTTTTGTAAAGACGCTCTTAAAAGCCCAGTCCAATTCTAAATATATATTGTTTCAACTCTAAATATAGATTTGGGATGTACTTTTGAGATCGTCTTTACAAAAGATGTCTCTCAAGAAAACACTTGTTTTTTAATTTATAAATTGGATCAGTCCCAAAACTTAAGACGTCTCTTGATTTGTGTTATATTTTTTAGGCCAAATCTTTTCCTTATTTTTTCCAAAAATTTCTAATCAAAATTATTGATTTGCAAATCACCATAAAAAATCAGTAAGTCTCTTGAGAGACCATCTTTTTAAGAGATGTCTCTCAAGTTCAACCCATTCAAGCTTAATTAAACTACAAAATAATAATGGGCTCATCAAATTAATACAACAATAATATGCGTACAACAATATAATTAAACTCAGAAATGACCATCTCTCACAAGAATATGTGTACAACAATATAATTAATAATTACACTACTATTAAATACTTATGTATTCAAAGTATTTAAAGTTAATTTTTATATAAAATAATGACAAATATTATGAATGACACTCTCAGTATCCCACATAAGATAGGGTTTTCTATGAGCAGGATACACTGGATACGATAATGATGAACAGAATATCCCCAACTGATATCTGCACCCAGTAGGAATCGAACCCTAAACCATCTGTTTCACATGCAGATGCTATATTCACATGCAGATGCTATATTCACATGCAGATGCTTCACTTGTCCTTCTCGACCACCGTTTGTTTCTGTTCTTGACCTATTCGCTCTCTACCACATATCTTTCCATTAACGTTTGTTTAGTTTTTTGTACGTATTTTTATATGTTGAGTTTTCTGTAGTTAGTTGATTCTAGATGCTTGGCTAACGTGTGTGTAAGTTGCAGGGTATCGGATGGTTGCAGAACTTGCTCCCTTTGAAGACGCTTTAGAGTCGGGGGACTCTCTGATCACACTCTCTTATATGGGTATGAGTTGTCGTCCATCTTCCCTCCCCAGACTCTGACCATAGTTTGTCTATGAGCTATGAGGGTTAAATTAAACCCTTAATCATGCAATTAGCTTGCATTTAAACCAAGCCTAGTAATTTGTATCATCAATGTTGACCCAAATAATAGGAAATTTTCTGCTAGCTATGTAAGATATTGTCTTACTAATATTGTGCAAATATTATGGGATCATTGTGTAGTTGAGATTGTTCGGTGAATATTATGAGTTCATTAGCTATGAAAGATATTGTCTTACTAATAATGTGCAAATATTGTGAGATTATTAAGTAGTTGAGATTATTCAGTGATATTAGCTTATTTTTATATTAACTATGAATTATTTTTTGAAAAAATGGCCAACATCACATTTTTGAGTTTATATTTACACATTTTTCTTTTCTTTTTTTTAAATTAATTCATAATTAAATTGATCGACATTTTTAGATTTGTTCCACTATTGAGAGTATCAAAACAAAAGGTATAGTTTTTTTTCATTTTTTATAATTGAATCGAAATTATACTTATCCAAGTAATTTTTTTAAAAAGTCATTGACATTTTAGATTTGCGACTTTTTATATGTTTTATTAATCAATATCAATATCAATATTAATAAAAATAGAAATTAATAAAAATGGAAGCAACTAGTCTCTTGATAGACCGTCTCTCATATCTCAAGCCCAATCCATTAAAAATTAATGCATACTTATCTTATTCTTAAAGCCTATTTACATTAATCTATCCTTAACGCTTACATACTCGTTTCCTTAATGCCTACTTTCAATATCTTAAATGTGTACTACATAAGTCATGATGCCTAGTTACAACTTACAATATTTTAATAGACATATAATAGGCTGATCCAATTTGGGATGATTTTTCAAAGAGACCGTCCCTCACAATAATTTGTCAAATGAAAATCCATATATTACGTTCACTTTTATTAATAGCACCTGCATCTATATACGAGAAGCAATATTACGTTCACTTTAAATGATTGTTTATTTGAGAAATTTAGAGAAATAATTTACTTTTTACAAATTATTATGAGAAACGGTCTTCTTGAGAGACTATTTTTTATTGGGTTGAGTCTTGACCCATAAAAAAATATAGAAACGTTTCTCACGAGACTAGGTGTTTACTTTTGTGAAAAATAGGGATAAAATCGAAATAAAAAAAAATAACGAATAAAAAGGCGAGGCGACAAATAATAATAATCCTAATGCCCTAAAAAAAAAGCATATAAATAGAGGAAAATCTCCAAAATTGCTGATCCTTTTTATGGGTGGGAGATAACAAGAGAGTTTTTCTCTTTCTCTCACCTTCTCTTTTTACTCTCTTCTCACCTAGATTCTTTAACACCCAAGTTTCTTCTTCGTAAACCCTCAAATCTTTCAATTTACCCATTATCCACAATCAAACAATTTCCATTCAAGAGGAAGAAAACTTGTATCTTCAGCATCTACAGTTTGAAGAGGGATAAATTGAGATCGTATATTTCTGTAATTTTTTAGGGTAATAACAAGAAACAACAATTTTGGGAATTGTTGTTCATTTGTTGGTTTTTCAATCTAATTTTTTGTTGTAATGGAATCTACTCAAGTTTCAACTAATGGGTTATTAGAGAAGGAAAAAGAGATGGTATTGGTCAACAATGGCGTCTCTTTGGTTGACCCTTTTCTTATTGAAGCTCTTCAAAACCCTCGTCATCGTCTTACCAGTTGAGTTTCCCTCTTTTTCCTGTTTATTGTTGTTTTAATTTTGCATTTATTAGTGTAATTTCGATTAATTTGTGTATTTTGGGATTGTGGGTGGTTGTTGAACTTTGATTTGATTCTTGTTTTTTTTTTTTTGAGATAAATTAAGTTTGAATTTTGGTGGGTAGTTTAGGTTTACCTTAGATCTGATTGATTTGCTAGGGTTTGAAGCAGACACTTGGGGTATTGAGGAAAAATTGCACTCCTATATGTTTTGATTTGTTGAGGATTTGTTTCTGTGTGATGTTGGTATGCTTAAATGTTTTAAATATTCGTGCTGATTTTCGTGAATTATGTCTGTAATGCGGCCGATGAGCTTATAGACTGCTGATGGACTTGCTAGGTTGCATCTGATAAGGTATGGGCATGAGGGTGGAAATTAGCAAATCTGAAAATTATTGTAGAGCTCGTACGAGACATTATTATGTAAGTACTGGAGATGTATCAAGTAGGAGAATTGGAATCAAGTGAAGTAGGGAAGGCTTAATTTAATATGGTATGTTGATGAGGATGGGAATCGGAAAATTGGAAAATTATTATAGAGATGCTATGGGCCTATGGCACACAATTATGTTAAGTTCTAGGGGCCGCTTTAGTTAAGGGAATGGGTATCAAGTGAAGAACTCATGCTATATAGTACCTTGCTAGGCTATTGGTGTCGGTGTCATGTCATAGTTCAGTGATTGTAGACGGGCTGATTTTGACTCTTTGAATAGGAGTGATGTCAATGTGAAATCATCACCAATGGATGAATCAATCTCCCAGTGAAGATCGTGTTTGACTAAGGATATCGATCTTGTGGTTTGATAGTCATTTTAATTTTTTTGAATTCATTGAATTTTAGTGCTGCATTATGATGCGTTAGGACTCGTGACTGGTGAGGGGGTTAGGCTATGCACATCTATATGAGTTATGAAGTCAGGCCTGTTTGTCTTTCACGGCTGTATATTAATGCTTTTTGGAAAAAAGATTGTCACTACCTGTGCTTTTGTTCTAAAGTAATCTGCATTTCTGTTGGAAAAAGGAACATGAGCTTAAAAGTTTTCTTTTCCAAGCTCTTCTTGGCAGAATAGATAATGAGGGGTCCTGATGGCTAATACCTGTGCATCAAGTAGAGTTGACGTTAACTTACGATGTGTGTTATTGGTGATAAATGAACACTTACAATTATCCTCAGAAAACTCTCAGAGTTGCATTCTTGATACTTGTGGTACTTGAGGAAATTAGGATCGTGGAAGCCTTTCCATTTATTCTCAGTGAATACTTCAGAGTTTACAATTTCGTGAGTTTTGGTAATTAAGGACGTTAGATAAGTGTCCTTCTCTATGTGAGGTTTCTCTTATGTCGTTTGGCTGAAATAATGTTCTTGGGAGTTCGGAGGCTGTTGTCTAGTAGCTGAACTTGGCATAGAAAGCAATTTTAGTGATGAAAATGTGTTGTAGAGTGTAATGGTGCAAATTACTTATTAAAGATTCAATGGCGCTTTATGACAGAGCCTATGTCGGATAGAAAGTCATTGGATGATCCTCAATGGGCTTAAGTTTTGGTGCTAGCGGTTGGGGTAAATAGTTTCGAAGACTTAAAGTGCCGAATTTTGAGTAAAAATCCAGATTAGTTAACTTCTATGCACATTATGACGTGCTTTATATTTAAGATTTAAAAAGGATTATGTATTTTATATCCTATAAAAACTTGCGGTTGAGTAACCTTAATCTTAGAAGAGGCGAGGCTCCCTAATTCACTTAGTTTCTTCACATTGCGAATACGCTCTTAGATGTTAAAGTATGGTTTGCATTATTTTAATAGTGAACTGTCTACATTCATGCTTCATTTTCTTATAATTTTAAAGGACCAATCAGTAATTCTTTTATCTTTATTTTTCCTATTATGTTTACTAACATTTTAGGGGGCCGTGAGATTGTGTAGGGGCTTGTAAGAACCCATAACTCTTATATGGAATTTTTATATAGGTAGAAGTAATAGACAATTAATTTTAATTTCCCCATCATTTATTTTGATATTTTACCAAATTTTTTTCCTGACTTGGATATTTAAGAGTATTTTACATATTAAATGTGGTTGTTATACTTTTGATGCGTATCTTGAACTCAAATTTTGTGGAGGTAATGTTTGGGTGGGGGAGAAACCGGGGGAATGATTTTTGTGATAGTATCCCGACTTTGTTGATTGTGCAACTGGGGATGTAATTGATGCTTATTCCTCTAGTACCCTTAATCTATTCTTTCTTATAGACTGATTAGGAGTAGGCATTCACTATTCTTATGCGTATATTTCTGCTTCCGTTTGCTTGTATTTTTATAAAGAAAATTTATTGCCAGATCATGGAAAATGATTTTTAAAAACTATTTTTCACTTTAGTTTTATTGGTATATCATGATTTGAACGGGAATGTGTGTATTAAGAGATCATTCTAACATTTGTGAGTTGTGACACAGTCATCATACCTTGATGATTCTCCTTTACATTTTTCTAGCAATAGTGAAGTCTTTTATTCTCCAATAAGATATGATTTTCAATATTTTTGCATATCCCTTTCTGGTGTATGAAAAGTATGTTTTTTACTGCATTCTTATCAATCAAGCTTTACTATGGCTGTTGATATGCCTTTACAATTTAGCAATCTTGTTTCCCCACTTATTTGGATTTCGGGAATTTCATCTTCTTTATCATCATCTATGAGTCCATTGAATTTGCCTGCAACGTAATTTTTTAAGTCAGCAATCTTTCAGCATATCTTAGAACTGTTAGCAAAACTTGCTGGAGTGTTTAAAGGCCTTGTATCACTGGACTGTGGAGCAAGTATTTTTTATTTATAAATATTATTATTATTAGATAAATGAAGATTTCTTTTCTTTTGTGGTTTGTTAATAGATGCCCTATCATTTACATTTAAATCCGCTTATGGGTTCTTATTATGTGGTCTGATATGCTATTTTCCTTGTGAATTGACATTGATCGGATATACTGTAAACTGGAAACTGAATCTTTGTAGTGTTCCTTTTTTTAGAGAATAAATATTTCTAGTTACTACTTTTCAATGATATTGGTCTATTAGCTTGTTTTTGCCTTTGCATTGTGCTTCTTGAGTTACTTCATATTATAGGTATTCAATAAAGAATCGAACCTGAATTTGACAACCTTTAAAAATAGATTTACTATGGAATTAAAACCAATGTGGACACAAGATCCAATATTAAACCGACTCAAAACTCACGATTCGACTCGAAAAGGCCAATCTGATTGCCGAAATTAACATTTCAAATGTTTACTATTTGGATCAATCTGCCTTATTATATTTTTAGACAATCTCGACTTGGCTCATTTCAAAGGATTGCTGTAGAAAGGCCTTTAAGTCTACTTTTGTTCATGCTCTATTCACCGACATGCTTTAGTTTAGCTGATAGCATGTCTCCACGGATAGTCCTAAGCCAACTAGCCAAATAAGGAAATTAGATTCACTCCTTTGTCCCACTCGTTTTGCATCATTTTGGATTATGATGTGAGCTTTTTTACGGAACATGACTGACAGAATAGTACATTCAAAGTGATGAATTGGACTTTTGACTCTCTTTTTGCCCTTGCTTTAAATTTAAAAAGCCAGTGATTTTCTTGCCTCTTGTCTCTTGACTATTTCCTGTTCTTTTCTATTGTTTCTGGTTTTAACGAGGATACTGTTGGTTTTGAATCGTATGATGGATCACGTGGTATGTTTTTTCTGCATAATGTGGTTGTATTATTCATTTGAATAACAAGTTTTGTTTTGATTGTCATTTTAGTCCTGCGAATGGAACTTGATATTCAGAAGTTCTTGCAAAATCATGAGCAGCTGCAATTTGAGTTTCAACACTTCCCCACTTCTTATCTACGACTTGCAGCTCACCGGGTTGCTCAACATTATGGCCTGCAAACCATGGTGTTGGACAACCTCACTGATGGGGCTGGATCAAAGATTATGGTTATGAAAACAGCGGAGACAAAGTATCCATCTGTTTGTTTATCAGACATACCTGCTAAGCAGCCAGAGAACAGCAAACCTGAGCAGGTTAAAATTGCTATAAGGCGTAGACCTTGCAGGACATCTTCTGGTGACGGATCTGACATGGGTCTTAAACGAAACTCTGTGAGGAGTGTAGAGGAGAGGAAGGAAGAGTATGATAAAGCAAGAGCCCGCATCTTTAGTAGTCCGAGCAGTCCTACATCAGATGAGACAATGTCTCAGGTCTCGGCGGAAGGAAAAGGGTTGTGTCCAAACAAGGATGAAAATGGAGGTTGTAGCAATTTCGTCAATGAATTAGAAAAGAATCTTGCTGTCAGGGACGCAGGGAATTCTTCTCGAGTTGCTGCTATATTCAAAGACAGAGAAAAAGATCGTTATGATCCAGATTATGACCGTAGTTATGACAGGTACACTTCACTGCTGGCTTGCTATGATTGTTACTTGTTTCCTCTTATCATTTTCCCTGTGCCTTTTAGACTTGAGATAGAGGAGTATATCTCGAGTTTTTGCTTTGTTTGGATAATGTTGTTTAGGAAATATGAAAGCAGAGGTTGGACATTCTTCATTATGGGTTCTGAATTGAGCTTAGTTTTCTTAAAGTTAGATGAATTCTATTAGGTGGTATTTGGGAGCAATTCATTTCAAATTATATATTTCAATTATTTAAACATAAATGAAGGATTCGAGAATGACAAGTTTTGGGTAGTCAATCTCAAATTCTCAATTTTAACTACTATAAATAAGAATGGAATTGGCTCAAATAAAATTTGAAATCTTTTTGATTTGTCTAATGAATGAGCCGTTTTAGCTAAATATATCATTTATTAATCCTATCCGTCTGTTGGATTACTATAGGCAAGTTCTTTAGTCCTTGTTCTCCGGTCCAATACCCTACACAACATAGGGCAAAAACAAGTCCGCATCATATTGTATGGTTGTATCGTAAAGGTTTTCAACTTTACCGAACCAGTATGAGTTCAATTGTTAATTTTTTTGGTGAAATCTGTAGGTATGTTAAGTGCATTCCCGCTGGTCAGAGGTTTTTACCACCTTTCAGTATGCCCAAGTTTCAACCTCCCTTTGTGCAGTACGATGCTGCTTTTCCACAGATGGGTCAGATTCCCAGAGCACAGACTGCCCTCAATTATGCTCCGTCAAACCCAAACATGAATCATTATTGTGCCATGGGATTGAATCAAGCTTCAAGAGATGCTGTATATATGCAGTGGCCTAGTCCTACTATGATGTATGCGCACTCGTATGAGCAATTCAGGCATTCTGTTTTCCAGGTACGCTGCAATTCTGATGTTCAGTTCTTTTTATGTCCAATCTGCCTTTTTTTAGCTTTGAAACTTTTTGCTGGCAATAGCTTAGAACTGTTGGGTTAGAACCATCAACTTTTTAGCAAATGCACAGTATTTTTGAGTTCTGTAGGGTCAAACTCGTAAGTCGTAAATGCTAGATACATGTGGAACCCTAAAGCTGTAAAGGGTCCTTGCTCTTTGGTGAGACTCTAGAACACCCTAAAAAAATTAAACCCTAAAAAAATAAATGTAGACGAAGAGAATTCAAGAAAAATAAGAACAAAAGAGAATTTAAGAAGAGAAAACATATATGGTGAGTGCGCATATTAAATGGTCTTCTAAGGCTTGAACAAAAGGCGCTTTAGGGCACCCATGGGCACTTGTCTTTAGGTGCTTTGAGGTGCTCGATTTGAGGAATAGCCTCGCCTAGTCCAATCGAGGAGCTCTACCCATTGCCCGGTGCTTGGCCTTAGTTGCTCCTAGGCAAGCTTTTTTTAAATACGTAGTACTTGTCTGTAGAAATAAAATTTTAATAATTAGCTATTTCATAGATCTTGTATGATATTTTTTATCATATCTTTTAGTTAAGGAGATATGTATTTTCTTATTAATAGGAAATTAGTCGGGGATCTTTATTATAAAGAGGTCATAGATCAAATACGGAAACACAAGCAATAATATAAAATCTAACTAGAAACTTGCATATCGTTGGTTCGCCATTTTTCTTGATTATTCATATTAATCCCATCAATACATTTGTCATTGTGTAAGCATACACTCCTAACCATACCTATTCTTTATCGTGTTTCGTATATATATCTACAAAATATACGTTGTATGGGTTTATTTATTTTTCCCCAATTCCGTAATTTAATATTAATACGGCTATTTCTGACTTTGGGAATGTGTGAACTGTTGGTTTCAGGCTCCATTCTGTCAGCAGCCTCTGAGCTTCGACTACTCTCAGAACCTCTGACCGGCACTGCATGATGGGTGTGTGACTGTTTCGATTAGGTCTATATCATTTACTACTATGTGTTTAGGGTCGCATTTGTCGAATTTTACGCGAAAAACATAATGTGTGTTGTACTGCTACCTATATTTTGTTGAAGAATAGGAACTTACCTAGTTTCTTTTGGTAATATCTTGTCTAAACTCGTTTTAGACTTTTATAGTATCAACAACTCCAATTTGTTCTTCGCCCATTGCTTGCCCCTATTCTTACATTGTTGCTTTACACTCTTTTGATTCCTTGACGATTTTCTCCATCTTTCTTCACAAATTCTTACTTGAGACCGTCTATAGTAAAGACGGCTCTTAAAAGCCCAGTTCAATTCTAAATATATATTGTTACAACTCTAAATATAGATTTGGGCTGGACTTTTGAGAGTCGTCTTTACAAAAGACGGTCTCTCAAGAGAACACCTATTCTTTCTTATCTAGCATTATTTTTTATTTTGGGTTACACTCAAAATTTTAAAAAGCGTATGTGGTTCAATGGATAGAGCATTTGTGTGTTAAGTAGAAGGTATGAGGTTCGATCCCTACTGGACGTAGGTATCAATTGGGGGTTTTCTGACTGCGTGCTTTCCTCTCTACTTCCCCTTGGGGGAATGAGTATGATTTGTTCGCATTTTTCAGGAAAAAGAAAACCCCCACTCAGACCCTATCTTGTGCGGGATACTGGAAGTGCACTTTACCACCTTTGCTCTTTTTAATTTTATCTATACAATTCATGTTCTCTTTTTAATTTTTATCAAATATTCTATATTTTTAATTAACATTAATTTTCTCTTTATATTTTTTCTCTCTTAGAATTTGCTTCACAACCCATAGGGTGATTTGTTTTTGATCAAAATAACGCCTTTATAGTTCATATGTAGTAAAATGATTGCAATTAAGCTAATAATAAGAATGACCTAATCATAAACTTGTTAGTTTGTGCTAAATTGTTTGGAATATAAATGTTTTCTGAAAGTTGAAATAAATAACTCTTCCTTTCTAAAAAATAATTCTTGAAAAAAAATTTGATTTTCAAAATAAACGTTTTCAGTCTAGACTTAATAACTTTAAGATGATCAATTTTTACATTTTAAATGATTACTTTAACATTATAAGTGAGTATTTTAAGGTTAAAAATAATTACTTTAAAACTATAAATATAAATTAATTCTGTCTAATAGAATTGATCTTATTTGAAATACGTATACGTTTCTTAGAAGAAATTGCTAATAATTAAGGACTAGGTCTTTAAAACATTTGGTAGATTAGAGTTGTTTCATGATCTACTTACTGAGTTGGGCTAGACCAGTACCCAAATCAACTCATAAGTTCTATAAAACAAAATGAAAAGATCTTAACCATTAAATTTCAACTTCGACTTAAATGTTTTAATTTTTTTATTATTATGCTCGTGCTTTTATTAGATAAGAATCATACATTATTCTAGTGGTAAAAATTATATTTTCTTTCATTCTCGATAATAGTTTATTTTCACCATATACAGAAAGATTAATTCTTCCTTTCCTCAACCCTGTAATAAATTCTTTCCATCAAAAATTGTTGAAAATACTTCACATGTGAGACAAGATTTCACATCGATGAAATAGTAGGTTGTGGACTTGTATATATACTGGGTGAGCTAATCTTCCTACTACCATATGATTTTGGAAAACAATGAACCTCACCAAGTGCATGCAAGTCAACGATGTTGACCTGTGGGTTTGTGGGCCCGATCCCACGGATATCCCATGTCCATACGAGTAGGTCACAGTGCGATAATTGTCACGGCCTAATAAAAATATATTAAAAAAATAAAAAAAATAGTGGATGGTTGTGAATTGTGAATTGTGATATTGGGCATGATGACATTACCCAAAAAGTGGCAACATAAATTGGTAAAAGGCAAAAAGAGTTTCCTATAAGTTGAAGTAATTGGTGATACATGAAGCCACTTTTGATCTTGGAGATCTAAAATTGTTCCCTTCAGGTTAAGGGTAGTCAAACCCCTCTTTAAACTTATTGCCCTTCTTTCAAGTGACAAACACTTCATGCCAAATAAGTGCACTTTTATTATCACATGCAAAGGAACTTGTAAAGTTACACCATCAAATTATTCTTTGTCTTATTGCTTTCATATTGTTTTTAATTGAAAAGGTAAAATTTAAAATTTATTTTTTTTTATTTTTTTTAAGTTGAATACTAAGATCTAAATCTAAGGATGTGTTCGGCGTAACGTTTTAATTAGAGTTCTATTTATTAAAAAATTATTTATGTGCAGCAAAGTACCGATTTTAGTAGTTATGTAACATTTTTCTGACGATACTTAATTCACTTTGTCATATAACTATTAAAATTTGATAAAAAAACATTAATATTTTAAGTTGCGAGTTAGACATCTATTGTTGTCCACTACCTAGACAAAAACTGCTTCCCACATCTAACCAGACTGCTAATAGCTATCCACAACCACTCTAGGCCGAACAAACCCTAAATGGAGTTGATATTTTGCAGATACTAATACCAACTTAAAAGTAAATTAACTTTAATTGTGGGAATTCGGAAGTATAAAAAGTTGATATCTAGAAAATAGATATTGAGATAAATCCATCAATGCTTTATGTTTTCGATATAGATGGATGAAAATTTCTAGTAAAAGTCTGACACGAACATTCAAAGATTCTATTCAAAGATTTGTGGTTCGATTCCTACTGGGCGCAGGTATTATCTGGATGTTTTTTGATTGCGCGCATCTCTCTTTTCTCCCTCTTAGGGAACGGAGAAGGGTAAGTTGGGTAGTAAAGTATGGGGTAATTATTAGTCTAGAAGTGATTAGCCAGGTTGTCCTAATTAATGTAATAAATAGTAAATACCCAAGAATAAGGGCATAACAAAGATTACATTATTCCTTATCCCATAACTTAATTTATTAATTTGCATGGATGGTGGAGCTTTCATAACTCATTATTTATTAATTTGCATGCTTAGTGGAGGTTTCGTGCGTCCCAACTTCTGAGCTGTCTAAACCAAGCAACGGTTTGTTCCATGTTGGGGTTAGATCCAACTTATATTCTACTTTTATTTGGGTGGGATCTAAATTATTTTTATTTTTATGAGAGGGTCTGATTTATATATATTAGTTACATAGTTTAACCGATAAATTACGAGAATATGAATTTTTTATTTAGAAACCGTATTATGAAAAACCGATAACGTTATATTGGCT
Source organism: Amaranthus hypochondriacus (assembly GCA_000753965.2). Lineage (NCBI taxonomy): Eukaryota > Viridiplantae > Streptophyta > Magnoliopsida > Caryophyllales > Amaranthaceae > Amaranthus > Amaranthus hypochondriacus. Next base: position 1,474,292 of record CM025919.1, read on the forward strand.
TTTCTCTTTGATGATAAAGGACATGAATTTGATTATTTAATTATCAAATACTTCACTTTTCAAATATCAATCTATCTAATATCTATATATAGTTTAAACATTTTGAACTCAGAATTAACTCTAAACAATTTCTCATTGTGTACACGTCTCTGACTTATGATGACTCTCATCAATCCTTTGTTTTTCTATTTATTACAAGTGATTAGACTTTTATATTATATTTTAAAAGACAGTCTTTTAATTATTTGTATTTTTAAAAAATGAACATAACATGTTATATCACTTACAAATACAATCTTACTATCTGACGTATATCAAATATCTATATATAATTCGAACCTTTTGAACTCAGGGCTAACTTTAAGCAGTTTCTCATTGTATACACGTCTCTATCTTATGATGACTCTGTTAGAGTATATAACATATTATGGGCCTCAACCATCAGCTTAAGCTTTTGGTTGAGTTGGTTCCTTAACATGGTATCAGAGCCAACGTGACAAGAGGTCACGGGTTCGAATCTCAACCACCCCTAATTTAAGTGGAATATTTAGCATCAGATATGAGGAGAGCATGTGTTGCATCCACACTTCTAGCCCAAAGGGCTTTCGTGTGAGGGGGCGTGTTAGAGTATATAACATATTATAGGGCCTCAACCATCAGCTTAAGCTTTTGGTTGAATTGGTTCCTTAAGAGACTCTCATCAAGCCTTTATTTTTCCTATTTATGTCGAGTGATTAGACTTTTATATTATGTCGAGTGATTAGACTTTTATTTTTTCTATTTATATCGAGTGATTAGACTTTTACATTACATTTTAAAAGACGATCTATTATTTGTTTGTATTTTTAAAAGATAACAATCTTACAATTTAAGGCTAACTCTAAGCAATTTCTTATTATGTACACGTTTCTGTCTTTTAAACCTATCTATTTTTAACATAACCTTGTTTAAGAGGGGTGATTTTAATGATGGTCCCAATTGAGTGGCTTGATTTTGTAACAAAATATAGTATTATCCCATAAGATTCCCCATTAAAACAAACATAATTGGAGACAAAATAATAGAAAATTAAAGGAAGTGAGTATAATATTTAAGATTGCTTTCTTGGAACCTTCTTTATCCCTCTTGATCAGATTTGATTCAGTGAATCCTAACCCTTGGAGATTAGTAAATGATTAAGATTTAAGATTTCTTAGAACATTATTGTAGTACTCTTTTATTAATTTTTATTATTTTCCTTTACTTTATTTATTATATTTTAATTTATTTATGTTGGGTGGTAGGGTTACCATTGTCTATCTGTTCCATGATCATCCCTTGGCTAATCAAGATTTTAAAATAAAATTATGCCCAAAGGAAACATAAACTAATTAATTAGTTTAATTAGTAGTTTAGTGTGATGTATCATGTATATGGGTGAATGGTATAGGTGGATTTTGATGATTATGAGACAATGTGAATGGGGGTCATGGACTTAATGACATGGAAATAATTATCCTATTTCATTTAATATAATTTAATTATTGTGTAGTTTTTATTGGTGGTCGATACTTATGAAACACACGTTAACTGTTTTGGGAGTGATTTTCTGGAGAATGACACTCCTATAAAATAATTAACGTGTGTTTTGTAAGTATTGATCACCAGTAAATTAAATATCTTCATTTAATTGGAAAATATATAATTGAACACGATAATTGGTTTAGGTGTTGTGATAGAGACTAGAATTAATAACGTGTAGTTGTGTAAAACTGTGATAATGTCTTACGATATTATTCCAATAGTGTACGTAAAGCTTGAGTTGTAATTATATTATATACATTTGAGTCAAAGAGATGTCGCCTTACGCGCACTCAATTGTTCAATTTTCTTGTGAGTTGTGACAAGTGTAAACTTAATCATAATCCGAAAATTTTAAAACTCCTAGTACTAACTTAAAAACATCAAAATTGAAAATAAATCCTGATACTCAAATGCTCTAACGCCTTTAAATTATTTTGATGGAATAATTATTTCTTAAGTTGGGGGACTCTTTAACTGCACTCTTCTATATGGATATGAGTTGCCGTCTATCTTCCCTTTTTAGATCCTGATCATAATTTATTTATGAGTAGTACCGACTATGATGATAATGATACAAAACACAAGAGGCGAACTTAAAGTCATGAAATATAAGATATAGTAGAAGTATAAGAATAAGACCTAAAATTCCTTGTGCCCTATTTGGTCCCAAGCTTAAGGGTGGTTAAATGTGAGATATTATATTTGGATATATCATAATGGGGGGAGTGGGGACCCTACAAACAATCCTTAACCCTAAATAATATAAAAGTATATTACAAAAATATAATTATAAAAAAAAAGGTGATATCTTAAGTTAAGACTTGAGTGTCCTTTCATGCCTTTGTAAATTGTCTCTTTTCTAGACTCCCATGTGAAAATTCCCAGCCCTACCCTTAAGTCCTACCATATTCCCTTTTCATCTTGTTTGCTTCTTGCTAACTTTCTCATTGCCTTCATCATTTGGTTCAACCATGATTTATTACAACATGCTATTCAATGAATGTACTAGAATGTATTCATTCGGGTTATCGAGTCGATTTTGGGTTAGGTATTTCGAGTGATTTTAAACTCAATCTTGTATCCACATCGACTTTTACATAATTTTAAATTCATTTGAAAGTCAAGTCAAGTCGGATTCGGTTACAAAGTCGAGTAAATATCGGATCATCTGGTGATCTGTTTTAAACACTTCTAGAATGAACGAATTCAAGATAGTGAACACTTATTTTTACGTGTATTAAATCAAGTGGATTGTCATTTTTATATGTATATTATTTGATGACTTAAATTTTTTTCATATATTTTAGTTAAAAACTGTAAATTCAAAAGGACAAAAAGAATATACAAAACCTACTATACCATGTTAACATATGCTACATGCTATATAGGGACAATTACTTTAGTGAGGCATGTTTGGTAATGAACTAAGATTACTACCAAAGGCAAGCTTGTACAGTTGGCTAGTTATATTAAAGGCTAACAACTTTTCAACAAAGATTAATTTCCAAACTTACTTAAAATTGCTATATAATCAATTTGTTTAACTATTTGTATAAAGTAGTAGCTTATTAAGCGAAAGGGTATAAAATAAATGGATGATATAAGTGTGTAAATGAAATAACATAATTAGTTATAATTTTGTATTAGAGACTAAGAGAGAATATAAATTTATTAAAAACAATTTAAAGTGTAATAAAAGAAAAGACATGATTTATTAATTATTAGTCTGTCTAATTTATTTTATTAATTACATTTACTTTTGCGTAATTTTTAAGTATGATTTGAGTCTTAATATTTATACATGTGTTTCATAAAAAAATCAATTTATATACTAAAATGCTACACAAGACAAATAAAAAGACAACACACATATATATTTTTATATATATTAAATTTTTGTATTTATAAAATTTTATGAAACTCAAATGTAACTAACAAAATGAAATCGAATTATAGTGAAACGAATTCAAGAGACAAATGGAGTATTAAGAGTTAAGAGCTAAGACAAGCAAACCAAGGTCATCCACAATTTCTTGTTTCTCCGGGGAATGTTGAAACATTAACAATTTAACATGCATGTTGTATGGAGATCGAGAATCACATCTGATTTCAGTTAGAAAGGAAGTATAACTTTTTTAAAAAGTTAAAGGTTCGATTCTTTGATATTATTTTCCTTCCCTCCATGTACGCTATTTAATTAATAAAAAACATTTATGTTTTGTGTGTTCCTAGTGTCTTGTCTCATGCTAAATTCACTAATAATAATGCAAAAATTATCCATTTAAAAATAATTTTAAATTTCGAAATTATAATTTAAAATTTAAAACTACATCAACATCGGAGCGTCCACATTTTAAGATGATGGTTCATCATCACATATGAATGAGTGATATTTAATTCAGAAATAAGATTAGTAAGATTTTAATCAAAGTAACATCCCTTGATTATATAATTTAATTTATATCCTATTATATTTTCCTTGCTTTTCACTTTTTATTGGAAAAGTAATTTAGTTTTCACAAATTCCATTCTCACGTTAATAAGTTAAGATAACTATCGATAAAAAGTTAAAAATCGAGTTTTGTCTTCGTTGCAGTATGCTGGGATCGATTTTCAGCTTAATGTCAATAAAGTTCCTTATAATTTAATGGTATTTTCTTCCATTAAAACTAATTTTTTTAGGTAAGCCCTTCAACCTTTAAGAATATTATCATAATAATAATAATAATTAAGATATATACCGTCCTAAGAGTTCTATATGAGAAAAGATATTGTACTTTATTAATGTAATTTAATGTTATTTTTATTTTAGAAATATAAGAATTTAATTATATTCTAATAATTTAGCATTTATCTTTTATTGGGAAGTTAAAAATAATAAAAAATATTAATTATTTTTCATTTTTAGATTAGATTCTCTTGAAAAGTTAAAATTATTAATAATAGAGAGAAATTTGTTAATTTTTATGTACAGCTAGCCCCTAAGAAGCGTAAATACAATTACCTAAAAAGTAAAGCGAAAACTCATTATCGTCATTTCTATTTAATACCAATAAACAAATGTATGATTAGTATATATATATATATATATATATATATATATATATATATATATATATATATATATATATATATATATATATATATATGTCACCCAACACAAATGATATTTAGTTCCTGATTCCAAGGACAGGGGAAGTTGTAACTGATACTATGGAACACAAATGATCAGACAATCCAGTTAATTAGTTAGATTTTATTTATATGTGACGTGGTAGGAACGTATCTTAAATTTTTTCAAGCCTAGGGAATAGGGACTCTTTTTGGTCGCGCTCTCCGTTATGGGTCGCCGTCCTTCCCTCCTTATATCCTGTCCATAGTTTTCTATGAATGGGATACACTGGGTAGGATGAGATGATGATGAACCCACAATTTTCGAGAATTGGATTTTGTCTCAATTGAAGCAATTACCGTTTTTCTTTAATAAGGTTCTAAAATCGAATCTTACTTCGTCTTCCCCTTCAGTCCGCCTATCCTATGATCTAAAATAATACTCAAATCAATTTGCCAGATCCTAACACCATGAACTTGTCTGTCTGTCTTATACAACTGTTTAATATATAATGCAATTAATTGAGTGATTCAAACTAAGTTTTATTTTATGATTGCTAATTAGATCTCTGGATAGCATATGCTCCCTTTAAACATCGGCGTAAATGGTTGTGCTCTTTTGTCATGTTGACTTCTGATATAAGCTGATGGTCGTGGCCTGGGAATTATTACATACTTTATCAATAATCCCAATAAAATAATGTAACACCCCGATCCCATTAGACCGCCAGTAACTACCAATGGATGTTGTTGTCTGGCCCCTATAGACCAATACAAGACCTTTTAAGCGCACTTTGGCCTCACTCATGCACACTCGGGAAAACTTCTCTCCCATGAAGTTTCCCGCCTTAAGACTGCTTCCCGCCAAGAACGCTTAACTATGGAGTTCTAAGCAAATAAACTAGAGATGCACCATATTGATATGATTAATCAATCAATCATTTCTAAAATCACAAATCAGGTGGAGTACATGAACCAAAGATTAAGATCAACATAAAACTGCAAGTATAACAGCAAGGTACGAATACAGAATACAGAATACAGAATGAATATATGATCATGAACTAGTACATAAGTACACATTAGTACAGAACATAATAATATAAGTTATGAACATTAGAGGTTTAAAACATGTTGGAATGATAGACATAATTTACAAATTACAACACGAGAAAAACAACATCTACATTGGCCTAAAACTACACTTATACTGTTGCAATACACTAAATGAAGGCTGTTGAAGCACCCTGCATTGATGCACACATTGTCGGAAATAGTCGGAATTAAGACTTTGATATTATCAGAGCAAACCCGCATTTGTTTCTGGTGCATCGGAAATAATTGGGATTAAAACTTCGACATTATCGAGCAAAACCCGCATTTCTTTCTGGTGCATTGAAAATAATTGGGATTAAGACTTTGGTATTATCGAGCAAAATCCACATTTCTTTCTGGTGCGTCGGAAATAATTGGGATTAAGACTTTGGCATTATCGGAGCAAACCCCACATTTGAATCTGGTACATCGGAAATAATTGGGATTAAGACTTTGACATTATTGAGTAAAACCCGCATTTGTTTTGGTGGGTCCGGACAAAGATGCCATGATCATGATATCAAGCAAAAAAGAATCTTGATATAATTGAATTCCATTATGTGATACTTCTTCAATGTTGAATGACAATAGAAAGTCTCAGATAAGAAAAATCAGGACATGATCATCACACACTCAAAAACCACAAGAATGATTGCAGGTTGCCTCTAAAAGTGACATCATGATCAATTACTCAGTCACTAGAAATGCCCAATAAAAAGGGGTCAAAAAGATTTTCGTTCTCGCCCTTGTAACAGAAGTTCGATTTTCTTACCTGTCTTAACCCGAAAATGATTTAACAACTCTATAAGATTACCTTAAATTACACCACCAATGATAACAATAATTATAATAGAAGTTTAATTATGTCCGGGGATGACAATTTAATTCGAATCCGACCCTAATTGGACTAATTAAACACTAATTTGGCCATAATTAGAAACAACAATTAACAATTAACAATAATGAGAAACACCCTTTTCCCCAAGTTAATCATAAAAACTATAATCCAAACTTTTTTCCTATTTTGGGAATTGTTTGATGAAATATTTTGTCAATATTTTTTTTTAAAAAAATATTAATCATCTCCAGTAGGAAAGAGAGTAAGGACTTTCCTGCCATTGTTGGCTGTTGCAGACTCCAAATCTTCAACATACCCTGAATTATTCTGCATCATTCCATTTCTGTTTGGGCCTAATTGGGCTTGTCTTGACAAAAATGGATGCTCAAATTGCCCATGCCCATGCCCATGCCCACCACTTTGAGGCGACCCGAAATGACCCATTTGTCTATGATGTTGAAATTGGGCTTGAATCTGTGGGTGACCCGCCACAGCAGCCGCCATATGATGGTGGTTTAAGGCCGTAACTGGCATGTAAGGCATAAAATGATCCGAACTCGCTCTACCACCTCCACCACCCCCGGGCCCACCTTGATGTAACAAATGGGCCGGAACCGGTGAACTAGCAAATAAATGATCAGTAACAGGATCACCGGATCCTCCAAGCCCAGCAACAGACCCGTTACCAGGCCCACCACCATTTCCAGGCCCACCACCATTATTCAAACTCTGCATCCTTTTAAGATATAATCTATACTTCTGTAAATGACTAGCAACATTTTCTCTTGTTAACCCATCCACACTCATCAACTGCATTATAGTCTTGGGTACAGCATTTTTTATACCCAAGTGGGCCACAGCATCAACAAATCTTTTGTGAAGTTGTGGGGTCCACACAAGGCGTGGCCGTTTTAGAGTCCTAGCTGGCTCATCTGCCCCACCCCCACCCCCACCTGAAGAAGCTCCACCACCACAACCACCACCCAACTCGGCTGAAGATGAGTCAAACTCGGACGAGTTAGGCTGAGGAGGAGGCCCTAAAGGGGCTGAACTGCTCTGTTGTTGCTGGTTCTGATTATAATAATGGCTAAACAACTGTGGGGAAGATGAAGAATGAAGATGAAGAAGAGATGTTGGTGTATTATTTCCATTATTACTTCCATTATTTTGAATATCAAAAGCAGAAGCAAGATCAGGTGTAATTAAACTCTGAGAAATAGAGATTAATTCATCAGGTGTTGGAAGTTCTTCTTCCCACTTTGAAAACCAATTTGAATCTTCTTCTCTCATTATTTTTTTCACACTTTTCAAAAATTCAAGTCTTACCCAACAAAATTAAGGCACTTTTCTCAAATGGGTATGTTTCAAATTTTAATTTTGATGAAAAAAATTTGTGTATTTAGGATAATTGAAGAAGAATTATAGTCTAAAAATGGTACTTTTATTGATTTCTTAATAAACCCATAAATAGGAAAAGGGAATTATCCATGAAAAATGGTTGATCTATTGGGGGTTTTTTGAGAAAGAAGAGAGAGAAGTAGAGAGAATGTAGTGAAAGGGTGGTGGATGGTGGATGAGGGGTGTTCGAGGTGGATCGTGTTGGTGCTTATTTTCAGCTTTTTAATATGCGGCACTGTTTTAAAACTATAACATGAAAATTAATGAAAATGAAAGAATTTGAGGAGACTTTTCTTTTGAGTTTATGAAGTACAATTATACTAGTATCAACTGAACTTAATCCTACTTGTATATTATAATGCTTGCTACTGACTGTGACATGTTGTGTGAGAAAATGTTACTATCAGTAGCAACTAGCAACTATTATGAAATGGAGGAAGTATGAGCTTTATTCACGATATTTTAGTATGTACAAATTAATGTTAAAGGATACTTTTTTTTCAAGATATAATGTTGAAGGGTACTGAAATGAAGTAAGTATTTTTATTTGGTAAGTACAAGGTTGATGCACATTAAAATAATGTGGATCAAGTCTATATAAGACTTTTACGTAAATTTGAGAGTCGAATCATTTTTGTAAGAGCAGAGGAAATTTACATTGTAATCTCTTATCCGTGAGTTTAGTGATGTTGTGGGTGTTTGGCAAACTGCTGATATATGTATCTGATAGCTAACCGCTAATTAAAGAAGCTGATACTAACTTGCTGATTTAAACATGCTATGTGGAGAAGCTTGTTAAAATTTTTTTAGTATTTATTATAAAAAGTTGTTTCAACTAGTTAATTTTCCATGACTGACATTAGATGATTTGAACACTTAAACGTCTAACTGTGTTAAAATACACTAAAATTGTCTAATAAATGATTTTGCCAAACACTTCCGTTGAATAGCATATAAGCCTGGTGTGGGCTACTCGTCTTACCATATATGGTTTTGAAAACGAAACCTCATTAAGTTTATGTATAGTCAGCACTCTTCTAATATAAACTTGTATATAAAAATCCACCATTTATCAAAAAGGAAAAACTTTAAATTACAAGATCAACTCATTATTCTCAACATCATCAATTTCTAATATGGCTAAAAAAAAGTTAGAGAAAGAATTTTCTTAATTTTGGAAAAAAATAAAATGGGGTATTATCGTCTTTTTGTGTTTAAATTGAGCTTTTGAGGGACAGGTTTTTAACGTTTAAAATTTTTGGAAAATAGATTGATCATAGATGTATATTGTAACTTGTAAGAGTACATAGATATTTAGACAAAATTGATTAGTTAGTGTAATTATTACTTGTGCATAGCATTGAATACAAGAGTTACAATCTAATTATAAATAGAAGAATTTGAGAATTATGATTTAATTTTGTGATATTATATAAAAGTTTAATTAATATTATTTATTAAAAGGATTAATTTTTTTTTTCCTTTTAAAGAATTTACTTTTTTTTTCTATAAAAGAATGACAATAAGTGATGAATTAAATAGTAATTTGACTATTTGAACTCTTATAAATGAAGAATAAGTTAAGAACAATGAACCCCATCTTATTTTTAATACCTCTTAATTTTAGCAACAAATTTTTATTTTTAGGTCTCATTTTTATTTGGATAATTTTTATACCATGTTACGTTGGATCAATTTATCTCATATGGGAGTCACTATTCACGTGGTTTCCATACCTTTCTCCCAATTAACTCTTCATCAAAAGCACATGACGTTACTATTTATGTGATCCTCACATGTTTCCGGAAAAAATTATACAAAATTAAACGATAAATTAATAGTGAAGTGAAAAGCTATACTTTTCAGATATTTTGTCCCATTCATTTTGTATTATTTAGGTGAAAAAATTTCATATTAATTATAATTAATAACCTTCTAATAATCCAAAATGAGTGAAAAGGAGAAATATATTTCTAAGTCCATTTCTTCTTTCCATTTGTTTTTTTTTTTGTTTCCAAATTCCAATCGTCAATCAAAATCTCAATTTATGAAGTATATTACTTTTAATTTGTTGGATTTGTTTTAATTTAAATTTCATTAATATCAAAATTTTATAAAATTTTAAATTATTCACAATTAGGGCCGACCTTAGATTTTTAGGGGTTTGGGGTGCAAGATTATTTATGGGGCTCTAATTAAAAACTAAAATTTATGGGGGCCTTGGGCATAAGCACGCGTTGCCCTTGCTTAGGGTCGACCCTGTTCACAATTAATAATATCATTAAATGATATAGTGCATTGCAAAAACAAAGGAGAAAACAAAACTGAAATAGAGGGTGTATTATATTATTACTTTTCGTATCATTATACTTGCAATTTATAATTCGGTATAATGTCACAATCAGTTTTAAGTATATTCTGAACGTGACTATTAGAATATCTACACACAAATCAAAGAGCGCGTGAGCCTGACACTCATCCAAACACCTGGACCAGGATTCTAATCTGCTATGCGGTGTCAAGTACGGACCTTAGCTCTTAACCAATAAGGGTCATCAACTGTCTTCATCTTTCTACCAAACATGGCTAAAATCAGTCTACTTTGTCTCAGCTATTTAGTCTCATTTGCTTTAGTAGAGAAATCAATAAAATTTAATATAGTGAACTAAAATAATACTCCCTCCGTCCCACTTATATTGTCCACTTTGATGTGGACACGCAAAATAAAAAAGGGGTGGTAGTGGGGTATTTTAAGTGATTATAATAATTGAAAAGGTGGTAGTGGGGTATTTTAAGTGATTATAATAATTGAAAAGGTGGTAGGTGGAGTATTTTAAATAATATAAGTTGGGGTAGTTGGGGGTATTTAGGTAAAAAGTCTTTGCCAAAAATAGAAAGTGGACAATTAAAGTGGGATGACCCAAAAAGGAAATGTGGACAATAAAAGTGGGACGGAGGGAGTAAAATATATATAAAAATTGAAGAAGGAATATGAAATTTAAAAAACTGAGATCATATCTAAAAGCTAAAATGGAAAACCAATTTTTATATGAGAAGGTCTGATCGGGAGACATTATTTTTTATAAGTAGAATGACTCTATTAATTAATAAATCTTTTAAAATATTAGATTTTTTGTTTTGATGTTATCTCACTGAGGGGCAGTCTTGTATAACAATCAAAAGACGCTCTCTCACAAGAATAAGAGACTATGCCTCACAAGAATTGCTCATGAAACAAATTTATAGGTACGGACTAAAATAGAAATTAGACAAATTTAATGGAGCGGAAGAATAAACAAGAGGCGCGTGTAATTCATGCAATTGTTGAGTGAATGGTACGGAATTATGATGAGATCTAAGGACAAAGAAAGCTTTGGTAATAATTTGTACTAAGAAATTTAAAAGAGTGGGGATAAAGGGGTTGGGGGGATTGGGATTAGGGAAGACTTTCAAGAAAGTTTGTATGAGTGTATGATTGACAAAAAAGATGTGTGAAATTTTATAAGAAAATCAAAAGAATTTGCAAAGTTAGGTCACTTTGAGATTGTTTTTCTTTTGAGTTTGGTGTTGGAAGAATCAAGTGGGAGGTTGTTTCAATTTTAATCTTAAAAATATTTTTTTTATATTATAATTGGATTGTTCAAACAATCATGAATTTATAAACATGTTCATCATTATCATCGTATTTAGTCTATCCTGCTTATAGAAAGCTATATTGCAAGGTTTGAGGAGGGAATAACGACGACAGCTCATACCCATAGTGCAGATTCAAAGAGTCCCTAGACTCAAGAAAGGTCTTCAGAGAGAGAGAAAAGACGACAAATATATATATTTAGGAGTCACAAATTATGAGGAAAAGATGACGAAAAATAATCATTTATAATGGTCTGAACATGTGCAACGATATGGTCATAGCGAAGAAACATAAAGAGTCGAAACTTAGAGTAAGAGTGAAAAAAGAAATGAATAATTTAGATCTAGGGGTTTAAATGGTAGAAAATTAAAACTAATGGAGAATGAGATTTCATGTAGATGACTACTCAAAGTGTGAAACTAATTATTAAAACCTTAGCATTGTTTTTTCTATTCGACATTACCTAACTTTTATAAAAACTAACTGAAAAACTTCATAACTTAATCAATATTGCTTTAAATAATATTTTTCTTTTTATTTGAGAAAATTGTGTTTGATCCTTCTATTATACTCCTATATACTATTCATTTACACTCAATATAATTTTTGCATGATTTTATTTATCTTCAAATATTTTTAAAAATGTATATTGGTTATGTTAGAGTATATAACATATCTTAGGGTTTCAACCATCAGCTTAAGTTTTTGGTTGAGTTGGTTCCTTGACATGGTATTAGAAGCCAACGTGACAAGAGACCACGAGTTCAAATCTCAACCACCCCTCATTTAAAGTGGAATATTTAGCGCTAGTTATAAGGAGGGGACGTGTTAGAGTACATAACATATCTTGGGGCTTTAACTATCAGCTTAAGTTTTTAGTTGAGTTGGTTCCTTAACAGGTTTTGTACGGTGTTTAGCCACTTTGGTCGAGAAGGAATCATTTTGTGTGCTCAAGGTGTGATTATAGATGAATGGGGGCCATTTTTGTCTTTTTGCTTCCCATTGTTAGTGCTTTGACTAAGATAATATTGATTCCAAACTTTTCAAGCTTGATTTGTGTTTAAATAGAGCTTTCTAGATTCGATTTGTTGCCATGTGCATAAACATAAAATTCACTATTAATATAAAGGGATTCATAGAATATTAGAGCTAATTTACCTAACTATGAGTTAAGATAAACCAAGTGATTAGTGTCTGTCCAATGAACAAATTACAAACTATTTTACACATTTATTAATTATAAAATTTATCCAATAATTAAACTTGTTAGTGGTGGAATAATATTGCATGTGGGGTCCAACCAATCACTTAATTATTTAATATAAATTAATACTAACAATAATCAAACATTTCTTATTTTTTTATTTTTTTCGTGGATAGGTTAGAGAATCTTACAGGTAAAATAAGAGGAAATCAATCTTTTAAATAAGCGGTGGAAAGCAAATCCTTATCATACGGATAATAAAAAAAATCCTACATCATTAAGTCAATTTATAATTCTCAATAATCTACTCTGTATAAGTGTTTGAAATTAAAGAAAAAGTGTGATAGTAAAATAATTATAAAGAGTTTATGTAAGTTCATAGTATCATCCCTCAATACATAAAATAATACTGTACTTCTATGTTCCTAGTGTCATTATTGGTGATAGCAAATTGTGACTTGTATAACACAAATTCCTCATTTTAAATTTTGCTTAATTCGTAATGGATCAATATCAATATATTAATAAAATGGTTAAACCTAGTAATGAAAAAACAATAATAATATTCTCCTAAATTAAGTTATACTTCCTCCGTTGGATACTACTTGCTACTGAGTGTGACATATTGTGTGGAAAATGTCACAATCGATAACAAGTATTATGGATCGGAACAGAGGAAGTATTTCACTTTCATTTACTCAACTTTTTTAACATACAAGTAAATTATGTAAAGTCCTTATATAAAAGATAAAATATCAATAAAAATCCAAAATAATAAAGAAAGTAGATTATATACTCATTAATTACTCATATAATATTGATAAAATAATAACAAATATACACATTTAATTTATTTATAATCTTTGATTTTTAAAAAACTATGTCAAAATTCTTTTTAGGGTCGCCTTGGATATTTATGGGACCCTGAGCAAAATCTAAAGTATACCTCCTTAAAATTAATATTAAAGTGCATGTTAAATTACAATAATAAACTACCAAATTTTCAAATAGATACATAGTAAGCCAAAAAAACACAATAAATTAACAATAGCTAGCATTACATAGTTGCCTAGATTCAATTATAATCGCTAAAAAAATAAAGAATACAAACGATATCCGTTAAGCAGTATCCCAAAATCATCAGCATCATACCCAGTGTATCCCGCTCATAGAAAACTATGGTCAGGGTCTGGAGAGGAAAGAAAGACTACAAAGAACAATAACAAACGGTTGGTAAAAGAGACAAAATTAGTAATCTAGCTAGGACGTGGATAAGGCACTGCCAACTGCCCCTATTCCTGGTCAGATCTTGGAGATGCAAAGTTCATACATGTCATTTTTAATCTGCTCCTCTCAGTTCTCTTAGGTGTTCCCCGACTTCTCTTGCTCTCCACTATGATGCATTCGATCCTTCTCATGGGGCGTCATGGTTCTTTCTCTCTGCACATGCCCAAACCATCACAACCTATTTTCCCGCAACTTCGTAGAGAGAGGTGCAACCCCTAAATTCTCCCGAACTCATGGTTTCTTATCCTATCTATCATAGTGTTACCACACATCCACCTTACCATATGCAACTCTGTCACTTTCATCCTTTGTTCAATATAGGCTAACATTTTGTCCCATACAACAACGCAGTAAAAAAGTAATCATTAACAAGATGATAAACGGTCATTAACTATAAAAAACTGTTGATATGGATTATAATGACGATGAGTTACACACGTATTGCTTTTCTGATCTAGGTGTAGTTTAGTTCATTCATTTATAATAACGATTTAAAAACATGTTCTTCCAACTTGAATATGATTTGTTAAGTAATTCTAAATTTATTTTAGACCGTTTCACTCTAATATAATATTGTTTAATTAAGTTAATATAACACTTAATTATATGTTGAAAGCAACTCAATTAGATTAGTAGAATGGAGTTGAACTGAATTAAATGAAACTACGAATAGTTATGAATTAGTTTATTATATGAGAGTTTTCTCTTTCAGTTCAACGTGTCAATTTACTATTTTCCACTTCTATTTTGTTTGATATTTATCTATTTGTTATTCATTTTATTTACGAATTTATTTGTTATATTGATCTCCTTCATAAGTAATTATTAAATTCTAAGTAATAAGTTATTAATCTTCAAAAAAAAAAAAGTAATAAGTTATTAAATCATAAGAGTATAACAAATATTAAACTCTAAGTATAACAAATTACGAATTTATTTGTTATATTGCTCCCTTCGATTCTATTTAGTTGTCACATTTGCTTTTTCACACTATTCATCAATCTCGTTTAATTTGTATTTTATTCTTAATCTATAAGTAAAAACATAGTCATGTGAGAGTTTGTTTGATTCCTCTCAATGCAAGGATTATTCTTATCAACTTTTCATAATTTTTAACTAAGCATAATTAGAGATATTAACGGTCAAAATGTTACCTCGACAAGTGTGTTAAGCAAATGGGACAACTAAATAGAATCGGAGGGAGTTTTTATTTTTACATTGACACGTAGAATTTTTCGTAATAAATAGAAATAACAAATATCCAATAAATATAAACATGTGAAGTTTTTTATTTTTTATTAAATTGTATAATATAATTATTAATTACTCTTATATATGATTGCAATGAATTTATAAGATCCCATGTACTATTTTTTTATTTTATCTATTGCATCCTCCCACGACGTAGGGACTTCTCTTTATCGTCCTCAAGTCGAGGACTCCTTTTAATTTGGCCGCACTCTCCTTTAATTTATGGATATGAGTTGTCGCCATTCTTTCTTCTCCAGACTCTGTCCATGATTTTTTATGAGGGGATATATTGAGTAGGAATTAGGATGATGATGATGTAGTATTTTTTTCATCATGAACATTGGAAAGTATTATTGAGTTGACTCTGAGTCGTTGTCAAACTTGTAAATTACGACAACAGAAATCGGTTGCAAAACATGTTGATGTAATTTTAATGTGGGTTACTTTAGTCTCAATCTTATGAAATAGAATTATTTCACTTTAAATATCTTAAAGTATTTTGAGCGAATAATCATTCCTCTAAATCTATCAAATGCAACACTTGATTTTTTACGGTATTCATTATGTTAATATATATTTTCTCAAGTAACTACTTGTAAGAAATTTTATAATTAAGTGAAATTTTATTAGATTCATCTATAAATTGACATCTACAAGTTAAATAATATATCTATGTTATATTTTATTAGATACTTTTTAGTAAAAATTAACATTAATAATCCAACTTTTCACCAGATTATTTTTAATAATCTAACCTCTGTCATACTTTGCTCAAAACATACCTTATTACAAATAATAGTTAACAATAGGGTGTGCCGCTAGCAAACTAAAACAAAAGTTAAATTATTCACAAATCACAACAAACTAAGTGCAAATGTTAGATTATTATAAAATAATCTTCTACAAGTGAGATTATTTATAACGGATGAACAAAATGTTGGATTATTAATATCAAATGTTACTCTATATTTCTTCCTTATTACTCCTATAATTTTATAAAATTGACAGAAGTGTGTGATTAAATATAGTAATGATTAGAGCATTACATATTAAATTTACGTGAAAACAATAATAATGTTACAATGTTTTAGGTCTTAACAAAGTTTATAAGGATAAAAGAAATAAAAACTTTAGCAGTTAAATGAAGATATTAAAAATATTTTTGTTAATTTATAAATATTAATATAACAAATGAAGATTCTAACATGATAAATTTTATTCGTTTCTTATTATTTGTAATATCTTTTTGGTAAAGATAACATTTTCTAACTTCATTACTTTGTTCTTGTGTCCCACAATTTCCTACTAATGCATATATAGAAGACACTTTTATAATTTTTCATTATAAAAATTTAATGATACTTTTCATATTTTTATTTTAATTATCTCTTTCCATGTCCTGCAATATTTTTTGATGTCAGTTTAAGCAAGTTTAAATTGAAATATTTCACCATTTACTTCACTATTATAATTTCTGTGCAATTTTATGTGTAATTGTACTCAAGTACAAAAAAAGCCGGTAAAATAACACATTTACAATTAGAGATGGAAATATACATAGGTGATAGGCCCAAGCCGGGCTTCATAAGCACGACCTCTAATGACCCATCAACCATCGTTTACACATTTAGAAATTTAGACGACACAAAATAGTAAAACACCAATACTGCCATTGTATAACCATTTTCAATACTGCCATTTTTATAACCATTTTCAAAAAATAATTTTATAATAATAAATTATGTTTTGAAGTTGTGCCACAGCATTATTTTTGTGTTCATATCGTATAATAAGTTATTGTTTAAGGGTGATTATGTCATAAACTATTAAAAATATATTATATTTCATAAAAACATCGAGGGACTATCCACCAAACACTAATTGGCTCAATTTGGTATGCCTAGCTCGATGCATAACACTCATTGACACAATCCAAAACAGTCTGACACGATACAAATTTCATATATAAAAGAAAAGAAAAAATAATAATGAGGGGAGTAAAAATGTATGAAAGCAACAATCACTTAAGTATAGGGATGGTTGAGAAGGATTGATTGGACATGCAAGTGCCAACAATACTATTCAGTCTTTCTCTCACAAATATCAAACTTCAAAGGTTGTTAGACACTTGCATTTTCAAGATTCTTTTTCCACGAATGACACACCACAACACTATTTAATACTTCATTCCATATTAGTTACAATATATGAAAAAATAGCACTATTTATTATTACTTTTAATTTGTGATTAATTTTCAATCTATAAGTTAAAACTTAGTCAAGTGGGATCTTGTTTAATTCGTCTTATTACAAAGATTATTAATATTAAATTTATATATTTTTCATTATATATAACTAGAGATATTAAGGCATGAGACTGCGTGAAAAAACAAATGTTGCAAATAAATTAGAGCAGAGGAAGTATTTGTATATTCACTTTTGTATTTCAATTGTTAATATTTAAAATTACATTTCAACTTAGAAATTAAGAATAAAATACAAATCAGACCGATTGATGAACCAAAACCCAAATGGGACTAAAATTATGGGACATAGGGTATTTATTTCTTTTTTTTCTAGTCATTTTCTCTTCAATTTAATACAACTTTTATTTTGTTCTCATTTAATTTTGTATTTGTGACCTGTGGGCCCCGCACTATGGGATCAATTTTATACTTTGGCTTCTATTTTTTTCGTACGGATTTCATTCCTATATAAAGAATACTAACATTTTAGATTTCATTTTATTTACTCTAACTTATGATATACGTCAATATTACTACTAGATAATCCCCGTGCGATGCACAATTTTTTTATTTTATTTTTTTACATTATTTTAAAAATACAAAGAAAATAATTTGTAAATTATTGGTTATTGATTTTCAATGAATTTTTTTTTTGGCAAAAAAAAGATTTTTTCATTCACTAGAAAAACATAATACACCAAGGCAATAAAACTCAGTTTTTTTTATTTGCATCAGTGAATGAAAAAAAGATTTTCAATGAATTTGTAATAGCATATAATAGCTAATATTTAATTTAGTTTTGACTTTAAAAATACTTTTTTATAAGTTATGTATGATGTTAAATAATGTTATTTTTAATATTATTCAAAATTTATTGATCACTATATAAAATTGTAAGTGACAAATTTTTATTTTTTGTTTCCAAAATGAAAGTTAGCAAATTATTATTTCAAAGAACAAATTTTTTGGTTTCTAAATTCAAAGCTATCAAATTATTATTGTGTATTGAACAATGAAAAGTTACACACATCTCATTCAAACAATTTAATGAAAGCTAATATAATTATAATTCACATATTTCCCATACACTTTTATTAGCATATAATGATTGTTCAAAAAAAAAATTATTAGCAAATAATGACATCACCATTGATAATGGAGGGAAAAAATCTCTTGAGAAGTTGACAACTCATCACTTTTTGAGTTTGCTTATGTCATCCGTATTTTGTTTTAGTATAATGTACGTATAGATTTGAGTGAGGCAAGTACAATATATTTATATGTTTAGACTTTTATTTGAATTCGCTTATATTTCTTATCTTAGCTTACTGATCTTGATGTGAATTTATATTTTAACAATTTCATATACGATAGAGTTTAAAATGAGTTTTAGATGACATGGTTTAAGATTTTCAATTTTGAGACGACTGGTGTGAGGTTGGTCTTCATTCCTCACTAAGTTTGCTCTTACCTTAAAAGATGATCCTTTCTCGCTCTATAGCTCTTTTGCAGGATCCACACCCACATTTAGAAGAGTGGTAAAATTAAAACTAATTGGATATTAAACCAAATCATATAGTAATATAGAGCTATGTGAGCTTATTTTTGCCAACAACAAATCATATTGTTTAGGTTTTTCGGTTTAGTTTAGTTCATCAGAATCTCTTGTATTATTTGTACTCTACAATTTAATTTAATCTAATCAGTCATCGTTAATTGTCTTAAAAAATGTATTATTTAGTTTTATTCTTATCTTGATGTATACTATCAACAATTTAAATTTGTTCGAAAATGAATCAACTTTATAAACTTTAATTGATAAGCAAATTTAGGTAAATTCCATACAACCTAAATAAAATTAAACCCAATTAAAGAAGGACAATGATTCTAACTTCCAAATGGCCCAAATCTGATCCAACTTAGTCCATTCAATCACTTCAAACTTTTCAAAAGACACACGCATATATCACATTTCAATATTATTATTATATTTATTATTATTATTATTATTATTATTATTATTGGAGTATTACATACTTGGCTTTAACAGTACATTTATTTATAAATGGGACCCTCTTTATGCGCATGAATATGGGGGGAGGGGTTGTTGATTTGGCACATCAATATTCGCATGGAGTATTAGACATGTCAAATTGCTCTATGGGTCATGGCTCATGGATTGATTCGAATTGATCGGATTTGATTTAATTAGTGTTATTTTTGAAATTTTATAGCACTAAGTAAAATGAAAAAATAAGCCTTTTTTATAGATGGTCGATTATAGTCTTTAATATGAGTTGGAAAAATAACAGATTCAAACCTCTATATATTTAATTATCATTATAAATGTAGCTAGCTAGACGTGTTATATAGAAGTATTTCTAAATAAATAAAATAACTAACAATGAATATTTGCAAATCTTTAAGTTTCTATTTATTTAATTACCAAAATTTTCAGTTAATATCAGAATAAACAAGTTGTCATGTAAATATTAAAATTATCAATGGTTCATACTTTTGGCATATGAACACCCTAAAATGATACTCATTTTATTTTGACTTGCATATTCCTTGCTTTAATAGATATTGTACTTGGTAAATGTATACAAGTTATAACATATGATCACAGTAAAATGATATTTTTTCTTTATGCAACAACAATAAAATTTACATAAGATCACTTTAAGATAGTATTTTTACATTACGCAATAATAACGAGTAACAACTTATCACTCCTTGTTAGTGAAATAGTGAAATGGAGGGAATATAAGAGTGTTTCTAAGCAATAATAGATTGATACACAATCTGAAAATTAAAAGACAAGACAATATAAATTATTTCAAAAAGTCTAATTCAATAACTTTTATTATTATAATTTAGACTTGATATATTAAATGTCAATATATCAAATCTAAAATTTTTGCATTTATCTTTCAAAAAATTCACCTTTTAAATTTATGGTTTAAGAGGAAGGTAATATTGTCAAAGTTCCAACCAAACAATTGGTGTTTGGCTAAAATAAGAAAAAGCAAAAAAAAAAAAAATAATTATAGAGAAACCCAAAAATAATCATGAAAGCCAGCATATCATTTGTCTTTTACAAAAACAAGCATATGGCCATTTGGATGATTTGACATCATAATTCAAAGATTATTGCTCCTAATCAAGTAAACTATGATTTCTTAGGGTTTCACAAGGTAAAGTATTTTTGTCAATTTCAGCAATCTTATCTTTTATTTCATCATTATATTCTAAAATACTATATCAAACTAGACATAATTATTAGGAATTATCTCATAATCTTGAATAATATCTTAATTATTGGTGTTGAAATAGTCAGCCTCTCCATTCCACTAAATTTACCTATTTTTTAGTCTGTTTTATCAAATTTATCTAATTTTATTTTTTATCATAATTTATTTTCTTTTTAACTTACATTTTGATTTCAATCCCACATTCCTGTTACCTCACAATACTACTCCGTCCTCTTTGAATTGCATTAAAGAGGAATTAGTGTATTTTAAGAAAGTGGAAATAGATGAGGAGATAGAATGAATTGTGTAGATGAAATTAAAAGATAGTTAAAATGTATGGATGAGATTAAAAGAAAGTGGTGGGCCATTGTCTAAAAATAGAAATGATGCAAATTAAGTGGGCAGATCAAAATGAAAAATAATGCAAATTCAATGGGACGGAGGGAGTAAAATTTATTGGAGGCATATATTTTTAGATTCAATTTTTAGATAGGTAGTTATGTTCTCCTTTATAATTTTTGGATAATCTTTTGTTTATAGATTTTTATTTTTCATATTATTTTAAAATTTTAATATCATGCTAAGGAGGAATGAATGATATTCAAATTATTATATGACTTTGATACCATATTAATAAACCAACCTAAACAAAAGATTCAACAATCGGTTAATATCTTAAAAATATAGAGTATTAGATACTATTTCAAAAACACAATTAAAAAATAAATATCCTTTGCCAACATGCACATATTACAAATTTGCAATTGATTGAAGCTTAGCACTAGTCAATTTTTCTTAACTTATTTTTATTAATTTATCATAATTATATTTTTGAACTACTTTCTTAGTTAAACTTAATGATTAAATTATACGTACCTAATTAAAATTATCCTATACATCAATTTAAATTTCAATTGATTATTTAACATTGAATTAAATCAATAAAAAGTCTCCTCCACAAATTATAACACTTTTAATAATTTTAGCTAATGATTTTTTGTAAGTTTATTCATTCATAATGTACTAAAGGTAAATTCAAATGATATTCACTGAACATCCCATCAAGTTTACTTCATAAATACTTAGTAAGAAAAAAGTATAAAAAATGTTATTTTATATAAAAGCAAGAGAAATATATAAATGAGATGAGGAAATAAGTCGAATGGGTGAATGAAAATTAAAAAAAAAAAGAGTGTGAATTATGACATAAAATAGAAATAGATAAATTTGATAAAAATAATTAAAAATAAAAATTTGGGAAATTTTGTGTTAGAGAGTAATACAAAATTACAAATGTTCATCAACTTGATTATATTCTCTCCTAAGTTGGATTGGATTTTATATTGTGTCAATATCCATAAAGAACATTCTCTGATCTATTTGTTTAGATAATAACGCCAATTTGTTTTCTTTTTCTTAAAAATATAAAAAGATGGGTTCATATTTCATGTGGTGCATTTGGATCATCCCATTTGTCCTCAATAGACAAGGGTGCCAAAATGTAGATCCTTTGTTTAGAGACAACTAATAATGTATTGTTAGGAGTAGCTAGTTGGATAGATGTTTGTAATATTTGTATCATAATAGATTAAATGAATGGAGAAACAATATTGAGATTGATTAATTGATATTGTAGCATTTCAGATCATCAGACTATCAGTGACTACTCATATATTGAGGTTGTAGACTGATCTTACAGATCAACACAAGTCCTTTCAGCACACTTTCGCCTCACGTGTGCGCCCTATTGATACGTACAGTCTACAATTTTTTTAAAGCTCAAACTTAGATATCGCCTTTTCAATCTCTTGGGATGATTAAAATTTTACCTTTCTGTTGTTCTAATTGATTAATGAGGTATGAAGTATGACATTATAAAAATTATACATAAATCTCAAATATCGTTATAATATCTATTTTTCATTTTAAAAAACATGAGTTTATAAAAAGACATTACTTTATTAGTTATCAATTATCAATATGATGATAAGAGAAATAAAGGTGGTGGGAGCCAAGAAGGGTACAACACAACACAAGTACACAAAATTTGATCATGTTTATTAACAAGTTGATTAAACCTTGGCCATACAATAGTCATAGGATGCATGTTAGCAATTGCAAATAGCAATTTGGTAAGGAAAGTATTGAAATTGAGAGGTAAATGAATCATTGCATTTTGATCCCACCACCATCAATCCAACTTTATTATTTTAAGTCAAGCTTTTTTTTATAAAATAAAATAAATAAAAAACAAGCAATTAATTATTATATTTATTTTCACAAGAATAATATTTTAGAAATGCAAAGCAAAATTCAATAACTAACTTAGTTTTTCACTCATATAGCGGATCCAGGGTTCGAAGTTTGAGGGGGCATCAACTAATGGACGAAATTTCAGCAGAGTTTATTGTAAAATTAACAACTATTTAACATGCCATAAAAGGAATGGAACAAAAATAAATCAATTGGCCTAATTAAAAAAATGAGATAAACTAAATTAAAAAGACAAAATTACTAAAACGAGGGAGTATTTATCATCAAAAGATTTCAGTATTAATTTTATATTTTTACTCTTACCAATAGAATAGTCTACTTTTTTATAAAAAAAAAGCTTAGGAGCACATGACTTAATTCGGGTGCTCTAACGTGGTCCGCCACTATTCATATTTATACAAATGTTACCTTATATAAGATAGTACAAAAAATAAAAAGGTATTTTCTATATATAAACATTACCCGTTAATTTATTAACATTTTCTTGTATGCTAATTGCTAAGCCTATTCGATGGAAGGTAGAGAGGTAAGCAACTTCTAATTGTCTAAATAAGCTTAAAGTGATCATATAAGCGGGATCAGGATGAAACAAAGTTTTGGTCTAAAATCGAACCAATCGTAATTTAAATTTGGTCTAGTCTACGGTTTAAATGGTCTGGTCTGGTTTTATTTTTAAAAATACGGTTTATGGTTCGTCCGGTTTTTAAATTTTCAGATCAGACCAGACCGTAAACCGTACTTTGACCAAAAAACATAATTTTTTTATTAAAAAACGGGTTTCTACCTAGATATTTTGAGATGTTATTATTTTATATAGTAATATATACTTGAATAATGTTGATGGAATCAACTAATTACAAATTATATTTATTTAGTGTTGTAAGTGCGAAATATTTTTCATAGAACATATATTAATTTGGAAATAAATATAAAAATAAAAAATCGCAAACCAGACCAGACCAAACCGTTGTAGAACGGTTTGGTCCGGTCCGGCATTTTAAACGGTCCGGTCCGNAAAAAAAACACTAATAATTTTAAAATAATCACTTACAATCTTAAAGTGATCAATTAAAAAATTAACTAATTATATAAAATCCTCTCATAGTAATACGATTTCATATAAAACTTGCAAAAATAGTTGTTGTGAAAAGATATAGATATAGAGCTATAGTTATAAGAAATTTGACTATTTAATTAAGTGCATAAATAATATTATTTGGTAAAAATAAAAATGATAACTATTTAAATATAATTTATGTTAAGATACTACTTTTAGTTTTAGAATACGACAAATTGCAACATTTTAAAAATAACTACCTACACTAAGTACTATTCCCTTCCATTCATTTGAATTGTCCCATTTGGTTGGACACGTATATTAAGAGTAAGATGGAGTCCACCCAAAAGGTAGTAGTTGAGGTATTTTTATTGATTAAATTAATTGTAAAGGTGATAGTTGGGGTATTATAAGTGTTAAAAGTAGGGGTATATTAGTCATTATTTGTGTGAATATGAGGTATTTAGATAAAAATAATCATTGGCAAAAAGGAAATAGGACAACTGAAGTGAATTGTCCATAAAAGAAAACGAGACAACTGAAATGAACTAGAGGGAATATATAAACACTTACTTTGTCGAATAATAAGATTTTAGATAAAAAAAACTATTAAAACTGCTACGCTAAACATGTTAACCATAAAAAATAGGAAAAATTGATATTAATAATCCAATCTTTCACTCATCCTCTATGAATAATTCCACTTTTAGATAAAATAATCTAACCTTTGCGATAAATTTGCCCACAACATAAATCAAAAAATTGAATTATTCACAGGAAATAAACAAAATGTTGTATTATTAATATCAATTTTTCCAAAAAAATATTAGTAAAAGTATAAAATTATTCATTTTACCATGAATATGAAATAATGAGTGTATGATTGCTATATACTCTTATTTATCTTTATTTACTGTAGGAGGAGATTGATAAATAGAAAAATGGCAGCTTTTAATCGGAACCGTACACGACACATGAAATATGGTTAAATGATTCCTTGATAGTTGATCCCCTAAACACTAGAAAAACAGATATTGAATGATGAGGATTTTGAAAATTGTGAAAATAAAGCTACAAATTCCAAATATGTGAATATTGACAATAGGGACCCTACAAATAGACCATCCTAGCTGTAGGACAAATCAATCCAAATTCACTCTCAAGCTTAACATCAATCACCCACATAGGGATTCGAGCGTCACTCGATTATAACCATGGAAATCATGTCATATTACACGTAAAAACTTGGCAGTGTCATGTTGTGTTTTGTCGAGAATTGTGTCGTGTTGGGATGCTCATCAGCCATGTCTGTAGTGCCTCGTTACGAATTGTGTTGTGCTAAGTGAATTAGTAAAATTCGAGCGTCGGGCCGAGTCGGGTCAGGCCGGGGCAGTTGCATGCCGGTCCGACCCTAATCATCTAAGCTTGCTTCTTAGATTCCGTTCGTATAAGTTCGCCTCGCTCTAGACAAGGACATGTTGTGTGGAAAAATATCGTTATCTGAATGCAAAGGAGTATCTATCAATTTCTTAGCTAGGCTAAAAAGTATGTGCACAAAATAAACCAAAAACATACTCATGTCTTGGATTTATACATTATAGTTATACAGTCCCCACCAAACATAACAAACTACATTTCATTTTCTGTATTTGTCATAGTATCTGTTTGTTTCCTACTCTTAGGAATATGTCATACATTTAATTCCCATATTTAGTTATTTACTAGTATTTTGCTATGATTGGAAATTGTAAACTGCACAATTCCAGAAACAAAACTGTCGGGTTCGTGTCTTACGTGCTATATCAGCAGTAAAAAACCCAGAACGTTTTCGTGCGTATGGTTGCGGAATAATTTAGCTCCGGTTACCTGTCGGAAGATGTGCTCCGCCATGGAAAGCCAGCATGGAACCAAGAAGCGAGCTGGTGAATCCACATCATCGGGTTCCTGTTTATCCATGTAAACGCAAATTAGTTGATTAATTATTTACTAATCATGTCGTGCTGCTGATTAGGACAACTTCATATAAGACAGAATTTTGTTACGGCTGATATATTATATTAGTCAAGCAAAGCATCTGCAAAGTTTATTCTCCTCTATCATAACTCTTGGTTTCATGCTTTGTTTTTAATATTCTCAAATTTAATGTTATCCTTGAGTCTACACAACGGATACCCGGTAAGGCGGTAACAGGTCGGCACAGATTCCGCAGCAAGGAAAAACAATTGGTATAACTCGACCACTAGAAAAAATAAAAACAAGGGTTGAAGAAGATCGCATTCCGACCCATGTTTGTGAAAAGTGGGATCTACTATTAAGCTCAATCAAGTCATAGTGCAAAACGCATTTCCGATGGCAATTGAGGTAAAAGTCATAGTCATGCAGTAACATGAGTGATGCAATTTTCATACCACCAGATATCGTCCGAGAAAACAAGATATCCCTCAAACTTGCCGAAAACACTTTTTTTGAACTTTTACAACTCGGCTGATATGATATGATACGATGCAGGCTTGTTTTTACGGTATGTGACTCGAGATGACACAACAACATAATAAGAGAGTAAAAAGGTCATAACTAGAAGAAACAAGCCAATCCTCATTCAGTTGTGATTCAACAAAATCAGTAATCAAATCAACACCATAAAAGGAAGAGAACAGACCCATAATGTCCACTTTAATCACAAAAGGAAGCAATAACCACGACAAATAGTACGATTATATTCACAACGAATGCAGTCTATAAGTTTAATAAGATAATCGCATGACAATAATATTTTTGTTATCAACACGTCCTTGTCAAATAGCCGATAACAGCCTTTTAAAATCTAACTCAAATGTGATAGATCTCCACTCAGTTAAGGGTCAACCGGATATTGTGAGGTAACAGGCCTTATACCAGTTTTAAGTTCTACAATTTCACAATCAATGACGACAGAATTCCATTCGGTAGCGACTTGCAAATATAGATTAAAATAAGCGTACCAAACAAACAGTCAAGACAGTGCTTAGGTAATGCTATAATGCTTATTATCAAGTAAGCAATGAACCAGTAAAATCTAGACGGATCAGTGAATAGGGAAGATCAGTTCCGTAAAACGATTACGCTAAACAATATTCTGATGCATGAATAGATTGTTTTCTAAAGAAAATCAAGCGACTTAAACTCGACCCGATTTCAACAAAGAACAAGTACTCTTCAGTATAGCACACCAAGAACATTCAATTGAGCAAACATGCAACCGTGAAATATGTGGTTTTAAAGCACCAAACTACAAGGTGATTGTTAAGAGCAGGGCCGTCTCGAAAATTTCGGTGGCCCTAAGTGAAATTAATTTGTAGCCCTTAAAATATAAAAATTGTTATACAATATTGAATTATATGTCTGATTATTCTTTATAAGCTAAGTTATGATTGATAAAGTATTATATGTTTTTCACTTTAAAATATAAAAATTGTTGTACAATATTCACTAATATATTACGCATAACTTAACAAAAATAATAAAAAAAGTAGCCATCAACTTTCGAAACATTAGCAAAAAGCGATGACTTAAATATGTAATTGGATACCACAATTGGACAGATGAAACAAATTAATACTTCTTTTACATAAACAAAAGTATAATGAGCACTTTAAAATTGGGTCCTAAACGGTAGCTAACAAAACTAACATTAATAATTGAACTACAATTGAAACAAATGAAAAGAAAAATAACAATTGGTTAATATTTTAAGTAGAAATTGACCTAAAAATCAATATATAGAATGTAATTAAAGGCTATAACCGAGAAGGGAAAAGAAATGTAGACTAGTAGCTTAAAGATATGTCCAAAAAAACTAAAAAAGGAAAGCAAATTGTGGACAAGAGGAATTGAACCAAAGACATAAGAAACAATAAACTAGTATCATTTCCATCAAGCTATGACCAATCACTTCAATTGTATTTGCATGAGCATATTTAGAAAAACGAGGCCCCAGTAAAGTCGAGGCCCTGTGCAGGAGCTCCGGCTGCTCCTGCTAATGGCCGGGTCTGGTTAAGAGCTCTTATCATAAGACAAAAACAAGACTGTATCGCATTGCATTGGCTGCATTGTAAAGGTTTTCAAAAAACAAACTGATATTTCTCGCGTTGTAAAAGTGTTAAAAATGCATTTTGACTGTTTCGAGTGAATCCCATGTTTTGTCGGTAGATATTTGATGTTATGATAATTCATGTTACCACATCACTGATCCGTGACCGTGACTGTTACCGCATTTTTGCACTATGGCTCATATCCTACCAAGAACTACCTATTACAACCGGACTCAAAAATCAACTTGCCCTTATAAAATAACAATTTCCTTAACATTACAGCATTCCTATAAGAACGGCTAATGAATAATAAATTGACATGATTCTGCAACCATACCAACTTGCATCCTGATTAGGTAACACCACATTATGCACCAGATTCCCTAAAACTATATAAATATTTGACGAGAAAAACAATAGATTGTTTATTCGGGCAACCGAGAGCATATATGGAAGCAATAGCAGGTGAAACCTTAGGTCAAAAGCAAACAAAACTCCAAAAGAGCATCACAAGTAATGAGGACAATTTAAAGCGGGTTGAGCTGGCATAGTAGAACATTACCAGGATGATGTCACGTTGGGTCCATTCAGCTGCCGTTGGATTGCAATGTTATCTGATTGAGAATTGGAACATACAAGCCGCTGAAACCGGTCTGACAAATCTTGATACGGTTGAATATCAGATGGTCGTACGTGAAGGATTGCGTTCTTCAAATGTTCCATTTTAATCTCGGAAGCGTTTAGATTTTCCTAATTCCAAAAAAAGCGCACATAAAATCGCAGCTCAAAATGACTGAATTTCTGTAACAAGAAAGGTATAAAATAATGTACTTCAATCGCTGAGATTGCAGCTTCTCTGCAAATCAATGATATATCAGCACCAGTGCATCCTTCGGTGAGATATGCTAGCTCTTTGACATTGATATTGGAAGCGCAAAGCATTTTACGCAGATGAATATGGAATATATCAACACGATCAGATGTACTTGGGGGTCCAACATATAGCAGCCGATCAAACCGTCCTATCAAAAAACCAGAGGAGCATCATCACATATACATTCCGAAGGGAAATTAAATTATCGATAGTACCCTGGTATTTTTGCACTTTATCAATGGTACTCCTAATTTTTTGGATTCTCGGTGGTACACCCCCTATTCCGAAATTAGAAACATGGGATAGAAAGCCATATAAGTTTATAACCATCAGAAGGATCACCTGGTCTAAGCAGTGCAGAATCAATCTTGTCAGGACGGTTTGTCGCAGCAATAACAGTAACTGCAACTCTTTCTTGCAATCCTAAATGAAAACCAGTTTTATCAAGATCCCAACCATCATATAACATTATAAACAGCTAACATTTGCAAAGACAATTACGGGCAAGCTTGATTCAGTCTTCCATGCACAAAAACATCATTTATTACACAAACAAGTTAGGACATTGTTATTTCTAATGTCGTTTAAATTTGCACAAAAAAAACAGAAAATAAAAATTAAAAAAAAAAAAATTGCAACTTGTTTCTGTTCCGAATGTAGAAGCTATGTTACTCAGACTCTTCATTTTGCTTCACGTACCCATGTCCGATCATTGATGCTCTGACATTGGTATGGCACTTGGACACTTCATTTTACGCGTAAAATTGAATATTTAGATGTATTTGACACTTGGACACGTACCGGTATCCAACATCAGTAACTGAGTCCAAGTAACATAGTGTAGAAGTAAATTAGGATGGACATAATTGAGGTGCATAAGAATATCCAGGGAAAGCATAAAAGAAAGGACAGAGAACACAACAAAATAATGAGAATATAATGATAGGCGAGTAACTCAAATAACCTTCAAGTCATTTGAAAAATAACACTACTAAAACACTCACCGTCCAATTCAACCAGCAGTTGACTCATGACCCTATCTGCAACTGAAACACCATCACTTTCCCTTCCACGAATCACAGCGAGACTGTCTATTTCATCGAAAAATATTATCGATGGGGCATTTGCCCTTGCTTTAGCAAACAGAGATCTTACAGCCTTCTCTGATTCACCAACCCACTTGCTAAATAGTTCAGGCCCCTTGACAGCCAGAAAATTCAGTCCAGCCTCAGAAGCAACAGCACGAGCCATCAAAGTTTTGCTGCATCCTGGAGGGCCAAACATCAACACTCCCGTAGGTGGGCGAGTCCCGATTCGCTTGAATGCATCCTGGTGCTTCTGAGGCCATTCAACAGCTTCCATCAGTTGCGCCTTAACCTCATCCTGCCCGCCTACATCTTCCCACTTGACCTTAGGAACCTCAAGAATTACCTGCAGAAGCAGGTTTACAAAAAAAAAGATCTAATCAATACTTCATATATGATTCCAACTTTCTAATACTCCTTCCGTTCCTTAAGAGTTCCCATTTGCCATTTTGGGTGATTTATTTGTTGTTCCCATGAAGAATCTTTCTATATCATCACAAATTTGGGACAAAAATGACCTTGTATATCCTCATTTTAATATTTTAATAATGCTTATGGTCCCCACATATATTCCATTAATTTCTTTAAAACATTTTTATGTGACATTGCTTAGGATTAGCAACACAATAAAATAAAGGGAAATTCTACATGGTAGCATCCAGTTCTGATGAAATGCCAGTGGTAACACTTTTTTAAGAAAATTCCACATGGTAGCATCCAGTTTATGCACTATCTAATTGCCGTAGCATTTTCCGTTAAGTTCTTGTTAAATTCCGTTAAATTCATCATTTTGTAAGCTTTTTTCCACATGGTAGCATCCAGTTTTTGTTAATTTACCATTTTAACTTTTAATTCACCATTTTAATGTTTAATTCACTGTTTAATTCATTAACGCTCATACATGTTTAATAATTTTATTGAAAAATTATAAGAAACTATATAATCGGGTCGAAACAAGTACTTATTCGCCTATTTTTCGATACGTAAACCGAAAACGATATTTGGCGTCATTTTTACCTATCAGAACGATTTTTTTCGAAAAACGAACGTTGCAAATACCCTTATGGGGTAACTCTTTCGAAAATCCGGTCGAAACAAGTACTTATACGCCTATTTTTCTATACGTAAACCAAAAATGATATTTGACGTCATTTTCACCCATCATAACGATTTTTTTTTGAAAAAACGGACGTCGTATCCTTATGGGATAACTCTTTCGAAAATTCGTTCGAAACAACTACTTATTCGAAAGAGTACTTGTTTCGACCGATGAATTAAACATTAAAATGGTGATTTAAATGTTAAAATGCTTTTTCCGTAAAATTATTTAACATTTATAATTTTTTTTCCATAAAATTATTAAATATTTATGGGCGTTAATGAATTAAACGGTGAATTAAACAATAAAATGGTGAATTAAACGTCTAAATGGTGAATTAAACAAAAACTGGATGCTACCATGTGGAAAAAACTTACAAAATGACGAATTAAACGGAATTTAACAAGAACTTAACGGTAAATGCTACGGCAATTAAATAGTGCATAAACTGGATGCTACTATGTGGAGTTTTCTTAAAAAAGTGCTACCATTGGCATTTCATTAAAACTTGATGCTACCATGTGGAATTTCCCTAAAAATAAAAGGGCTTCGAAATAGCTCAGCAACATAATAAAACATGGCACAACCAGTAAAATGGAAAAAGAAACATAAAAACTTATATGCCGCAACACTAACAGAAATACTTGATAAAAATCTCAAAACTCATCAAATAATCAGCAAGCCGGATTCTAAAAACTTCATTTTGATTCAAATAAACAATCTGAAAATCTACTGGAAGTGGTACTGTCATAAAAGTCAAGAGCCTGACGCATTTAGCCCATGAATTTAACTGAACGATAAAAAAAATAAGCAGCATACCTCACGCATAGCACTAGGACGTATCTTCATTCTTGCCCTTTCAAAATCTTCAATGGTTATTTTCAACATATAATCTGTTGCGGAACAACACTCATAGCTATTTGTTGTCGGTTTTCCCATTGTCATGTCCAAATGCTTCTCCAGAGCTATGGAATTGCACAGAATTGGTCGAGACATTTGACTTCAGATCTTCTGAAGACGAAGAACATTCATGATCCTTAGTAAACAATTCTGTGTCATCTCTTGCATGATTACCTCCCGTCATCACATTAGAATGCGAATCACCTAGAAATTTCTCTGCTTGGATACAACGCCTTAAGCAGACCATAGCTGCTTCATTCGATAGTGCTGCCAAATCAGCGCCGACAAAGCCATGCGTAACCACAGCAAGATTCTGGATTTGAGAAGATGAAAGGGAGTGTTCCATTTTATCTAGAATAGTCGTCAATATATCAAGTCGTTGATCTGGTGATGGGACACCTGCATGCATACATTCAGTCATAGTAAGCAAGTTACCGATATTTTGTTTTACACTAATTCTTTATTGAGGCTGTCTCACCATGAGAAAACTTTAATTGGGTCAGCCCATACTATTTTAAAAAAAAAAACTGCTTCCTGTACAAGTGTAAATCCAAATTTCATTTTTTTTATATTCTATTTTTTTTACTAATGGGCTGCTTGTATGGGCTAGTCTCATGATGAGACGGTCTCAGAAATTTTTTGACGTTGCAGCATTAGAATAAAGAGCAAACAACTGACCGATTTCAACTTCTCTATCTAGTCTTCCAGGCCGTCTAAGGGCGGGCTCAATGCACTCAAGCCTGTTAGTAGCAGCAATAACAAGAACAGCATTTGTTCTACTTATTCCGTCCATTAAATTCAGTAGTGTTGCAACCATCCTCTGAGATAGCTCTTCACCGCCTTGTTTCCTGGCTGGTGCAATGGCATCCAGTTCATCGATAAAAACCTATGCAGAATAATTTCAAGCACATATCAAGTAAGTATGTCAAGATTTAATATCATATAAATTTCAAAGACTCGGGAAACAGATCTAACCACAGCAGGGGGAAGCTTCACTGGCTGTCTTAAAAACATCATGGAGTGCCTGTTCACTCTCCCCATAATGCTGGCTGACAATCTCGGGCCCATTCACTTTAAAGAGGTTAACCCCAGCATCATGAGCACAGAGTTGAGCCAAGGACGTCTTTCCTGTTCCTGGTGGTCCATGAAGCAGCACTCCTTTTGTAGTTCGTAAACCCAGACTAAAATAGTTAAATGCTTATTAAGATACAATACTGACTATAGGAAAGGTAAACAAAATGAAGGGTCTGTAGTTTAGAGTTTATACAAATGAATCCACAAGGAAGCATCTAAAAACATGATTTCATAATATAAGCAGAACATGAAAGTGCCACAGAAAACATGCATACAATGGAAAAACAGATATTTTCGTTAAGGTAGACATATACGAGGGTGATCACAGTAGAACAGGCACACAACAAATAATCATACAGCAAACAGATCAGATAGTCAGCATTTAAACACATTTTCTTTTCTAGATTCGATTATCTAGAATTTTGAATGTCATATACTCTTGTACTTCATTTTCTCCACCTGTTCTGGAAATATGCCAACAATTTGTATAGAACTTACCGAAAGCTTAAAAATTCTAACTATTTCGACAGCATTCAAACAAATTTAGATCAAGTGATCCGTGTTCTTGTTATGTTATTAGCTACAAGATAGTGAGCTGTGTTAATACATGAATGGGGTTCAATGGGTAGGTCGGGGTGGGTCGGGTCCGGAAGGGTCAAAGCCTGTTTAATCCGACCGACTTTGACCCGTTTTTAAAAGTTCATATAATAGTTTATTTTTATTCTACTTTATGGCCGTTGGGTCGACCCACCTATGTATGTAATAATATCATATAGATACAAAAAGTGGTAAATTTTCGAAATCAATTCCTATAATTATCCGACCCGGCCTGACCCGACCCTTTACACCAAGACCCATTAATGGCCCGACTTGCTATTGACCCGACCCACTAATGACCCATTTTGACCTGAACATTGACCGTTGGGTCGACCCGCCCCGTTAAACACCTCTATACATGATAAGAGCATGTGCCACCATCAAAGGTTGCAAGTGGGCCAAACGAAAACTGGACAAAGATTACTAGGCTGAGAAGTAATAACACCTTGACAAAGCATTCTTCACTGAAGCAGAAATTATGTCTCGCAGAAGTGAGTATTCCTTGAATAGTCCACCCAACTTTGAAATTTCATCACCCCTTTTGAAGTTAGCTTCCTTAGATTTGATTTCACCACTAATCAATATACTATCATCTGGAGTCCGGGGTGGCAAATCTGACTGTAAACGAATATTTATTTTTGTTGAACGGTCTATGATGAATGCCTCATCATTACAATGAACTAAAGAAGTCAGGGTAGAATCTTTATCGATGCTGTCAGTAGTATCAGATGACGACCGTTTCAAACCTACCACTTCAAAAAGGTATAGTCTGGAGAGTACTGGAACCGTCACAAGATTTCCGAACAGCAAAACACGAGAACATAACCAGGAAATAGCAGTACGCTGCAGAAGTTTACTCGCATCTTTATCTCCTAGGATTTCTTGCATCTCAACTGCATCAAAATAGGGTCTTTTAATGCTATTATGATGAGAAATAGATTCTTCAGATCCCTTCGAATTGAATTTGCGGGGACTTGGAGAGCACAGCCTTGAACGTTCCAATGCGGGTGTCCGAGGGGAAAAATCGCTGCCATTTTCACAACAATTCAGGTTAATGTCTGTCGAAATTTTTGATGGGGGAAGTCGTATTCATACTCAATGCTGAGGAACTTTTAACAGGTAGCAATCTAATGTCTAA
Organism: Amaranthus hypochondriacus; assembly: GCA_000753965.2. NCBI lineage: Eukaryota > Viridiplantae > Streptophyta > Magnoliopsida > Caryophyllales > Amaranthaceae > Amaranthus > Amaranthus hypochondriacus. Next base: position 1,509,341 of record CM025919.1, read on the forward strand.
TTCCTGGCAGCGTATTACGGAAGGGCAATCCAGAGGAGAGCTATGAAGCTTTTCGTTGCTATGTGCTAAACTAGTCAATGATCCACCCTGAATAGGTTGCACAAACACAAATCTCCCTGCGGCCGGACAACCCAGCGAGTACAACAGATTGGACGAGATTCGAATTCCATTCTTTACAAGCTGCAAGGACAATACAAGATAGAGTTAATAAAGCGTAATAGTTTCTGATTCAATTATTCAAGTACCTCATAGATTTGAAGAATACAAATATGAATGAAATAATCTCTATACATGTCAAGAAATTCACCCCCCATCCCTGAAATGATGGCTAGCATTGAGTACAATTCTTTTTCAGATGATCTTTTCTTGGCCAAATTCAACAACAGTAATGTCAGAGCCTATTGGGGTCGGCTACATAAATCATTTTTGATCTTGGTCGAATTCCACAAATCCCCAATAAACCAAACTTAGAATGAATTTCAGATGCAATCCCATCAAAATATTCTCAGTAATGACCTTACTGGAAGGAAATGCTGTTGCAAAGGCAAAATAATTCCCTGCTTTGGTGTCCAAGTCCCCATCCCAATCAACTCCAAACTGTCCACAGCATTCTACGGCCAATGGTCTCAGAGGGAAGCCACTCGTCAAATTTTGATCAACAGGAGTAAGTGATACCTGCAGGATGATCCAAAAGAACAATTACAATCAAAATAAACATAGACAATGCTAAACAATAATTAGAATCAACATCAGACTAAATTAAACCACACCCTCCCTTTCTCTCCTGCCACACACATGCACATGCACTCATGAAAGGAGAACTGAAGATATCAACAAGATTTCAAATGTATTTGACAAAAAATGACGCATCATACAAAAATCACTAGATCTAAAAAATATAAGTACAAAATTGCACCAACATATGACCAATCTAAACTGAAGATTTTATCCTTTTTATAAGTTACAAAATTTCCGTTTTCACCATTTTTGAAACACAACTTTGACCATAACTATCCCTGCATTTTTTTTGTAAAAAAATTATGAAAAGCCACAACCCACAATTCTATAAGTTTATGATGGCGAGCCAAAGATTACAAAAAGCCACGCGAGAATACTTCTACACCTATGACAAAATAGGAAGAAATATGTAGAGCTTAACACAAAAATTCATAGAAAGTATAAAAAAAAGTACTTCAAGTGAGAAATCATATCTTATTTTGTCAATATAAAAATAAATACGCTTCAAATAAAAAAAATAAGGGAGTTTTAACATTCATTTAGAGGAATAGGGGTTGAAATAATGGCTAAAATAAGAGGTGATTTTAATTGTACTTAATGGAAGAATAGACACCTCTAGTCTCCATTGTAAAGTAATTGATCCCTTAAGAAGGGGTAAAGAAACTTATTACCCCATTATAGAGGTGATCTAATACAAAAGCTAAATACTTTACTTGGTAGTTAACTCACTCATCACCTTGGTCAGGAGACTTCATGAGCTTTATCTTTTCAAGGGGGAAGGGGGCAAGTAGAAGAACAATATGTATTCAAATATTTGGAATTTGGATAGAAACCAAAAGGGTGTCATGTCATCCATGTTCAAAAGGAGGGTCAAGGAAAAACCATCCATGTCCTTGACATATAGCATTTTATCTACGAAATCAAGGAAATTCTAGTATCAATTCAAAGTCAACCCTTGACTTCCACTACCCAATAGCTTGTGATTGAACTTCAAACCTCAACAGAAAAATATTATACCATCAAGAATATGTAGGTTAATTTATGGCAAAGTACACCATAATGCCACCATATTGCTTACAAAACCATATCCAACAATTCAGAGACGCAATCTTATTTGTTTTTTTAAAAAAAAAAATAGACGCAATCTTACTTCATCCTTCTTTTCCAAGCTACAAGAGCATCAAAAAAACTAAATCCAGCTCATCCTTCCAAAAGAAAATAACCTAGAAAGTATATAGACAAAAATCTAAGACTCTTACTCAACTGAACAACTACGACAGTCCAAAATGAAAAAGAAAAAAAAACATCAATAGAGATCTTTTCTTTGACAGCCAACCACGCAAAGAAACGAGTCGAAGAGCTTTCAACTTCGAATTAACAATAGCGGGGAAGATCTAGGATTATTTCTATCTAGTAGATTACAAAAGATCTTGGCTGAAAAAGAGGCACTATTAACTTGCAGTGAGAGTTCATTCGATAACAAAGACATTCCAACACAACCTCCAATCATCATCTTCAACACAAGGACATGATAAAACCTTGGTATTTTTGATTTTTAAGCCATTGTTAAGCCCTCCAGAAGCAAAGTTCCAAAGCTTCAGGTAACCCTTCCATACTGACACGTTGAAGACCGTAATCTCCTTATATAAAGAAAATATAAGCATATCTAGAAATGGAGCTTCAAGAGATTTAAGCCCACACTAAATGTTCTTACCAAAACAAAGCCATTTACCTAAAGTTACTACGAGAGTAGCCAAGAACTAGGAAACCTAAAGCATGTGAGAATGGCTTTATCTATGCCATAGAATGAAAAGTGATATTTTTTCTTCATCACCAAAGGTTTTTCAACAGTAGCTCCTAACCCATAATCCCCAAGAACCACTTAACTTTAAGCGCTACATCAACTCAACCGAAAAAACAAGACATCCAACATATGCTTATGGCAACTAAAATCTTCCTATTTAACCAATGAAAACCCATACCAAAATCAATTTTCTTTAGCTTTGAGGCCAAAAAGCAGAATTCAGAAAGTTAATAGACATGCTCAAAGTATCATGTTCCATTCTACGGTCATAGGCATTGGTGAGCAGTGGGCACATTTGAAGCTCCCCGCATCACCTCTCTCCTTCCATCTCATTTACTATTTCCTCCACCTTAATTTTCACTAATATTACAACTAAACTTCCCCAATTAATAAATCAAAGGCTAGCATGATCCCTGCCACCACCAATGGGGAGCCCCTGACCAAGCGTGCTAGCTTTTGGTAAAGTAATCTCCCCACCAGTGCCATTGCTCTAAGATAAACATCAAAGGAAACCACAGCTAAAAGTCCAGGCAAAACATACAATTTCCTAAATGGGAACGTTTTGTTTAGCTATCACAAAATGCATAAACAAAGATTGAATGATAAGAGGTAGCAAAGGCCTAATCTAACTAAAAGTCTAAAATAAATAAGTAAAATTGTGTAATCCCATTGAATAGAGTAGCTCAATGTGAATTGCTTCATGATAGAGGGAATGCTTATATCAACAAAACAAGTATTCCAATCTTGAACTTATTGTTAAGAATTAACAACACGTCATAACCCGATTGCCAAGTAGCTCTTGTGAGGCTAAGGTTTAGGGGGTCAAAATACTTGCAACTTTACTCTTGTATGAGCAAAGAGGTTGTTTCCAACCATTCATTTCAAACATCTCTAACTTCACATAGATAAAAAGCGTAAATAATTTGATGCAATATTATATTATGTTTCATTATAAGCTTAAACCTACACAAACAAAGAGTACCTATAATACTGAAAAAACCAATAGAGTACTCCCTCTATCCCAACGGTTTTGCTCCATGTTCTTATATATGTCCCATAAGTTTTAGTACTACATTTCATTATATGCTCATGACTCAGTCTTTTTTCTCAATTCTTATCCACACATTTTAACTTAAATTTTTATCTCATCCGTATATTTCTCCCACTTCCTCCTAAAACACTCCAAAAACATTGCTTTTCCTCCCTGCTCACATGTTAGACTTATAGCAAAAATAATGGGATGGAGGGAGTGCTTCATAAGCATTTCACAAGCCTAATGTATCATTAAACAGTCCCTGAAAAATTGAACAAGCAGCAATTTAACAATAGAGCAATAAACACTAACAAAACCAATTAGATAACCGAAACCCAAAAAAAAAAGACCAAGAATACCAAAAAGAACAGTACTTCAAAGGCCATCAAACCCTACAAAAGACCAAAAAACTGAGCAAAAAGTGGAATTGAAATAAAAATAGTAGCAGAAATATAATTACCGAAACAAGGGAACCGGGAGAAATGGAAGAAGAAAGCATGGAGGATTCAGATAGCCAGATTTTGCACCCTTTTTGGTGGGTTGAAGAATCAAACTCAGAAATTTGAGCAATAAGAGCAGATTTAGTAATGAAAGATGGGAACTTTGAGGAAGCTTGTAGAAGAATATTCTGGAAATCATTTTCTGAAAACTGGGGATTAGTAGAGGATTGAGAAGAAAGTGATGGAGAAGGAGAATTGTTGTTATTGTTACAGTTTTGAAGTTGAGATAATTTAAGGGTTTGACAATGGAGTTTTGGATGATTTCTTTTTTGATTTTGAAGACATTTTTTAGAAAAGGAGGAAGCTTTTTAAGGTGAATTAATGGTGATTTTTTTCAGTATGTATGAGAATGAGAAAAGGGGGGTTGTGTGAAGGAGATGGCGGGGATTGAGATTTGGGGTTTTTGAGTTAAACCCTACAATTTGGTTATAGAAGGAAAATGAAAATTAATTATAGAAACTCGCAATGCACAAAGTTATGAGTAGGGCTATGAAAAATTGACCCGACCTGTAATATCGTTTGAAATCGACCTGTATTCGATCCGTTAGTTGACCCGAGGTGTAGTGACCTGTAATCGATCGAAACTCGACCTGATATTAACCCGTAACCCGACATCTACCCGAATATTTTAGACCCATAACGACCGACACCCGACTCGAGAATAACCCACACCCGATATGAACCCGATGATGTGGTTAACCGAACTCGATTTGCACCCCGACCTGTTACAACTCGAACCCGTTTTTAACCCGATAGGTACTCGACATAATCCCACCCGAAATGACCCATAATCAACACCCGACCTGAATACTGCTTGCAAACATTTTGAATAGTTTGAGCAGTGAAGTTAGAAGGTGGTTTTTGAGAAGGAAGTTGGGGATTAATGGATTATGGCCTTTATGGAAACGTGGGAATGGGATGGGAATGTACAGGTAGTTTACTGATTTGTCTTTTGTCTCTTATTTTGCCTCACTTCTTATTTTAATTTGTCTTTTTTATTTTATTTTATTTAGGACAATAATAATAATAATAATAATAATAATAATAATAATGTTGTTATTATTATTATTATTATTATTATTATTATTATTATTATTATTGACTTTGTCTCTAGTCTTATAAGCTTTTAACAAAAAGACTAATAAAATAAGCATACTGAATTATAAAAGTGGATATTTATAAATAAAAGAAAATATGTAAAAGCAAAATTGGTGGTATCATATAAGGTAAAAGAATTGCTAGTTTATATTGTGTAAGTTTGTCTAGCTGAACCAAGTTTAGTTTAGGAAAAATATATGTTTGATTCAACTTAACAAAATTTTTTCAGCTAAAATTCAGCTTGATTCAGCTGCATCAAGTAATGTTCATGTAAAAAATAGTTTAATTCAACAACGACAAGTCTAGTTTAGCTAAAGATAAGTTTGATTCAGCTGAATTAAGTTTACTTTAGGTAAAAATAAGTTTGATTAGTTGAATTAAGTTTAGTTTTGTAACACCCCGACCCAACGGACCACCGGTGACTATTGATTAGGTGGAATAAAATTTAGTTTAGATAAAATAAGTTTGATTCGGCTGAATCAAGTTTATTTTAGCATTTGATTCAGCTTAATCTAGTTTATTCAAATAAAACAATGTTTGATTAAGCTAAATCAAGTTTAGTTTAGGTAAAAAAAAACTACTTAACTAAATCATTTTTAGTTAAGAAAAAAAAGTAAATGTTTGATTTAGCTTAATCAAATTTGTTCAACTAAGGGGAATTTGATTTAGCTGGATCAACTTATCAAATTTGTTCGGTTAAAGTGAGTTTGATTCAGCTGAATCAACTTATCAAATATGTTCAGTTAAAGTGAGTTTGATTCAGTTGAATCAACTTTTCATGATCTAAAATATAGTTTAGCTTAAAATACGTTGGATTGTTGAATCAAATTTAGTTTAGATAAAAAAATAGTTTAATTTAACTGAATCAAGTTTAGTTTAACAAAAATAAATATTTTATTAAGCTAAATCATAGTATTAGTTAGCTAAAATAGTTTGATTCAGCTCCATCAATAATAGTTAACTAAAAAATAATTTGATTGAATCAAGTTTAGACTTTTAGTTAAGCCAAAAGTTCGATCCAACTTAATCTAGGTTAGTTTAACAAAAAAAATGTTAAATTAAGATAAATTAAGTTTAGTTAAGGTAAAAATATTACTTAGTTCAATCATGTTTATTTAGGAGAAATAAATGTTTGATTCAGCTAAATCAAATTTGTTCAACTAAAATTAAGTTTGATTCAGCTAAATCAACTTTTAATCTAAAAATAATTTGATTCAACTACATCAATTATAGTTTAGCTAAAAATAAGTTTGATTCAGCTTAATCAAGTTAGTTTAGATAAAAATAAGTTTAATTTAGCTGAATCAAGTTTATTTTAACATAAAAAATGTTTGATTAAGTTAAAACGAATTAGTTAGCTAAAAGTAACTAAATCAAATCTTGTTCATCTAAAATATAGTTTGATTAACATGTATCAAGTTTAATTCAGCTTAAGTTCGATTGAATTGAATCAAGCTTAGTTTAGTAAAAATTAAACAGTAAATATATGCCTGCATTCAAATCTTATCAACTTTATCTAAAGTTGAACAAAATTTGTCTAGTAACCGACAACTCAATTAACCGACTACGATTGGTGATGCTCCAATCACAAACGATTTCAACTTGAATAAATTGTATAATAAAATAAAGTTCATTCTTTATAAAATCAACTGAATTGGACTTTAACCGACCCGAATACGAAGAATAACCGAATGGAAGACTCAAAATTCAAAAATGATATATCGATTGGAAGTCAACCCGAACCCAATATAACCCGACCTGATGTTAACTTAAAATGAAAAATGACCCGACCCATAGTCTAACCGAACTCAATTTGACCTGCAGTATAATCGATCTGGATCCGAACTGTATTAACCGAACCCGATACAAACCGAACTCGATTCGACCTGAACTGAAACCGAAACCGACCTGATGTGGTATTAACCCAATATAGACCCGCACTCGATTAGACCCGTAACCGAATCGACCCGAGCTAAAACATTACTTTAATCAAAAAACCCGAACCCGAGAATATCCGAACCCGACGAAATCCGACCCAAAACCCGACCAAGTAACCGAATTTACAGCCCTAGTTATGAGCAAAGTATATTCAAAAAAACAAAAAGAAAAGTTATGAGCAAAGTATACATAAATATAAAGTTTTAATAGAGATGCAACTACATATTACCAATATAAAATTATAATATATTTCTCCTAAAATAGATAGATGATTTTAGAATATATAGTGCATTAGATGAAATAAAATTGATTGTTAATATAAATATTGATTAAAGTTCTCGTACTTTTTAAGGCAAATTTGAATAATCTTCTAACAATTAATTTTTTTTTTGATGTCCTAACAATATTATCATAATGATTATTTATTATTCTTAAAATAATTTTAGATTATCATGTATTTTTTTGTTTCTTGATGAAATATTTTAGAATTTAAAATTTTAATATAGAAACTTTATTAGTTAAAATAATTTTAAATTTAAAAATAACATATTTCAATAAAAATTTTAAAAATGTATTTTATTGTAATATACTATTCATGTCAAGGAATAAGTTGTTATTTTTGTTAAGAATCATTCCTTATGGCAAATCACTCTAAGCATGCCATGTGGAATTTTACATTCTTTTTATTAGATTGTATGATGATATGATATGATGATATGATTTAAAATTTTAATGCAAAAACTTTATTAGTTAAAATACTTTTAAATTTAAAAATAACATATTTCAATAAAATTTTTAAAAATGTATTTTATTGTGATATACTATTTATGTCAAGGAATAAGTTGATGTTATTTTTGGTAAGAATCATTCCTTATGGCAAATCACTCTAAGCATGCATTGTGAAATTTTACATTCTTTTTATTAGATTGTATGACACTATTCATGTCAAGGAATAAGTTGATATTATTTTTGTTAAGAATCATTCCTTATGGCAAATCACTCTAAGCATGTCAGGTGGAATTTTACATTCTTTTATTAGATTGTATGATATGATGATATGATTTGAAATTTTAATACAGAAACTTTATTAGTTAAAATATTTTTAAATTTAAAAATAACATATTGCAATAAAATTTTAAAAAATGTATTTTACTGTGATATACTATTCATGTCAAGGAATAAGTTGATGTTATTTTTGGTATGTATGATATGATCGTATGATTAGAGAAATAATCAAGTAAATTGTGGGTTGGGCTCTCAAGAATTATGAATAATTAAATAACTTAATTAAGTAAATTATGAATAATTAGAGAAATAATCAAACAAGAGATAATTACATTATTTTATTACTGAGCAAATAATTAAATTAACTCAAATAAATAAAATGACTATTTGATTAAAATATTAAACAAATTTATCATTAGTAAAAAAGTTTAAATTTAATTATTTAATTATTTAATTACATTATTTAATTACATTATTTAATTATTTAATTATTTAATTATTTAATTATTTGATTTTTAACAATAGTAATTCACATACATTTAAATTTATCATTAGTAAAAAAGTTTAAAAAATAAATTATGAGTCGGAGTAAGAAATAGGTTATGCCCATTAAACATAGAAGAACTTGATATATTTGAGCATTGTATAAAGGTGACCAAAATTTCGGAAGATGGAAAAAGTTAGTAGAAAATAAGAGAAAAATTTAAGGGTTGATAATAATATATTGATATGGTTAAATGGTTTCCTTTTCATCCTTGTGTTAAAGATTTTTTTATTTTTTTTCTTTCATCACTTCGCAAAAAAAGTTGATAATTAATTCAAAAACTGAGTTATATTCGGAGTAATATTTTCAGAATCTGTTTGACAAACTATCATAAGCTAAAGTCGTTAGTTGGTTAAAATCACTAGAAACGTTCTCGGTGTTAGAAACATAGTTACTAGAAACCCAAAACTTGCACAGATTTAGTTTCAAAACCTTCATCTTCAAAATTCTACAGTAACATTTTAAAATTTACCTTTTCTAAATATTTATACAACCCCTAAATCATGAGAATGTCTCACCGTGAGACGTATCCTATATTTCGGTTAAATAACTCAATAATAAAAACTTGTATAGACGGTTTGTATTTACAAAGCCCTTCTTTTCAACCTTTTTCTGTTTTCTTATCTTCCTATTTAATCATTTTTCTCATTTTACGCTTATGTTTTGTCGTAAATAAAAAATATACCCAAATTTTCTAAGTTTTTAAATCTAAAATTAACATTTCTTGTTTCCATTTCCGTTTCTCCAAAGATTTGTAAGTGAACTGTATTTGTAGAATGAGTTAATGAGCATAATAACAGTCTTCTCTAATTCATCCAATAATGAACCAACTACATCATCTCAATGGACATGAATTTTGTTCAACCATACAAACAAATGAGTTGATTTGAAAAATTATTATACACTGATGAATTATGAACATTCATCAACAAAAGTAATAAACATACTTCACTAAATTGTTTTTTTGTGTCATCAGCAATGACAAAAATCCAAACCCATCATCCATTAAAAGAGATTGAATTCAAACTTAAAGCTGGTGAACACAAAGCCACTGCATATTTTTCAGCCTGGGAGTATTTCTTATACACAGTCTGCAGCTTGTGTCCTGGTGCAGCTTCATGCAGCCTCACCAACATCTTTGCACATTTACTGAAAAATATCAACAATAATACCATTAGGCTGATGGTTGAGGCCCGGGAACCAACTCTAACACGCCCCCTCACACGAGAGCTCATAGGGCTGGCTAGAAGTGTGGATGCGCATAGGGGCTAGAAGGGTAATAGAGATTCGAACCCGTCTTGTCATGTTGGCATTTGATACATTGATACCATGTCGGGAAACCAACTCAACCAAAAACTTAAGTTGATGGTTGAGGCCCCAAGATATGTTATATACTTAACACGCACAGGTCAGGGTATGGGGGGAGGATAAATCAAAATTATATGTGTACTAGCAAAATATCTGATGTATTTTTGTGACTAAGATTAATTACTTGAGTTGTGACTCGGAAAACCCGGTGTGGATCCTCAAAGTTTCGGTCCAAACAGGCGTCTTGAACAAGGTATGCCGAGCGACAAGGACTGCGGAAGCAGCGATCATGGATGGTGAAAAGGAGATGGAGCAGTCATAGTTCATCAAAGCAAGCTCAGCTAGGAAATAGACTAAGTTCTCCATCTGCCAGTTTGTGCACAACATATTACACAAATCAGATCAAGTATGGAACGTTTTCGGTATAAACTGTGTAACAAAACTCGTGATCAATACTCACATCATTTTCAGGAATGGAAGCCTTGATGTAGCGCGAGAGGAAAACATATGGTGTAGGAACTGTAATGTACCATTCTAATTTGCCTAATATGGTCTTCTCCATCTTCAGAATTTGTTCGTTGTTGTATGCCCTTTCACATATTGCTACAAAATCATTCACCTGAAAATTTGGAAGAATTAATCATTTAAAGAATTTATCATATGACCTATTCCATTAAAACAACGAGGAAAACATACTCGTCTGAGCCTGTTTTCATTATCATAACATCCGTCCCATTTGAGTCTATTTTCCGATTTCATAAAATCGGTTTTAAACCCATCGGATAATAGTGAATAAAGAAGTATATACACTGAGGTCTGGGTTTGTGCGTATGGCGTGACTCGTTTGAGCCTGTTTTCATTTTCGTTAAAATCCGACTCATTTGAGTCTATTTTCCGATTTCACAAAATCTGTTGAGTTTTGACCCATCAAGCCTCTTGAGGATTATAGTGCATATAAGAAGTATACAACACACTGAGGTCTAGGGATAGTGCATATGGCTCGACTCGTTTGAGCCTGTTTTCATTTTCACAAAATCCGACCCATTTGAGACTTGAGTCTATTTTCCGATTTCACAGAATCCATTTTAACCCATACTTGCATAAAAGAAGCATATAATACAGTGGTGCAAGTACCTCAGGAGCCCAGATTTCTTCATACTTGCAGGCAATTAACATAGCACCAATACCCACAAGCTGCAATTCTCTTCTTGGGATAGCTTTTATTGAAAGAAACCGATCGACCAAGTTAATGGTGAGATAGAGGGCTTCAGGCACAAGTTCAAATCTGCTATGTACTTCAATCAACCAATCAACTAGAATTGCCCTCATTTTTTCATTGATATCGGGTTGTGAATCCATATACTCGCGAGGCCGACATTCATCCTACAATCCAGCAGAAGAAACAAGACAACACAAGATATATTCATTAGTCCCTTTTTCTACCCTTCATCCTACTTAATTTATTAGTGTTGAAAGTAGATTAAACCTCTGCTTCCTTGTAATACTTGTAGATATCTTCGACATATTCAACCACAGCTAATTCGTTATCGATATCAGAAGCATCAATGTCAGCTATCTCTTCCTTTGGCTTGTTGGATAACCCACAAGCAGCCTAATAAACACATCAAAATTAGTGGGACGCCGAGCAAAATTACACTATAATTTACAGGGACGCGGCGAAATGATTAAGCTTTATACCTTGCTCCTAGCAGTAAGGAGAGCAGTCATAGAAGGAACCTTCTTCTTTTTCTTCTTATAACCAGCTGAATTTTCATTTTGGGGCACCAATTTTTCCTTCTGTTTCTCATTTTTGACTTCCTCAGTATCAGGACTTATTTCAATCACTTCCACTGGTGCTTTTGTTTTTGTTGGAACTGCCCTCTTTGCTGGTGGTTTTGGCACTCCTGCCACTTGCAATTTCTGAAAACCCCAATCAGGATCAAAATTAATATCAACCAAAAAAAATATCAAACCAAATCAGAAGGATTTATCAATTAAAAATAGCATGTGGGTAAAATTGCACGGGTTTTGCACTGCACCTGCCCGGATATAGTATGATTTTCTTGGAACATGGGTATGAAAACACCTTACCCACACCGTCAGATACACACCTGCATTGCCATGGGTAATGGGTAGGCGGTGGGTAGGTAGCCGACATGCGTGGTATACACACCAAGAGTGGTGGTGGGATATGGGGGAGGGTTACCTGCACCCGACCGCCCATTTTGAAATCCCTAATCCAAGATTCCTAGTTCTAAAAAGTAGCGGATAAGGCGATGGGTAGGTAGCCGACATGTATGGTATACACTCCACGAGTGGTGGTGGGGATATGGGCGAGGGGTATCTACACCCGCCCGCCCATTTAATCCCTAATCTTAGACTCCTAGTCATAAAGAGTAGTGTAATTTAATCCCTAATCCTAGACTCCTAGTCATAGACTCAAATGGGCGAGGGGTACCTTCTTGTTATCTCCTGCAACTTGTGCATTAGCAGCAAGTAATCTGGCACCAAAACTCCTGTAATTTAATCAAACAACAAGAACAAAAGTGTCATAATCATAAATTTTGGAACAATCAAAGAAAATTACCAAATATCATTGAGAAATTTCAAGAATTAAGAAAAACCTTGTGATGGGTCTTTGTGGTTTGGTTTCAACATCTCTAACTGTAACTAGATTACCAATATCATTCAGTGCTTTCCTGTTTCTTCCCTGTCCTGCTGCTACATTCTTTTGTTTAATCCCTCCATCATTACCTTCAACTGTTAAAAAATTCAATTTTTACATTGTAATTAACAATCAAATACTAATTTGGGTGAAATAGATGAAACCCATAAATCTTTTCACATAAAAGTAAAACTATCTAAAGATCAAAACTTTTTCTAAGATGCAAAAAGTGACTGAATGATACATTAGTAGATCCATGAAATAAATAAAACCCAGAAAATCTTTTAAGATAAAACTAACTAAAGATCGTAACTTTTCATTAAGAAGGAAAAAGAAGATGAATCTCAGAAATAAAAAACCTAGATCATTCACTAATATACCCAAAACCCCAATAATCAATGGAATGCATGAAAAACAGAAGAAAAATATGTGAAAAATATGTCAATGTTATGATTAAACCCAGATACTAATAGAGTAAATGAAGTAAAATGAACCCAGAAAAAAAGTCATTTCTTTACTCAAAACAAGACAAGAAAATTCTATTGAGAATCAAGAAATAATCAAGATTAAAAGTGATTTAGTGAAAGATCTAGATACATAAACCCAGATGAAATTGAAGAAAATGTAAGAATTGATTGAGATGAGAAATATACCTTTATCAACTTGAGGAACATTAGCTATGGAAGCCATGGATTTTGATTGTTTGAAAAGAGATTGAATGAGAAAAGAAAATGAAAAAAATTAGGGATTAATTCTCACTTTCCTTGATTTTTTTTCTTGTATCGTCTACGTCTATTGAAAGAAAAAGAAAGATTTTGAAAGAAAATTAGGAATGAATTTCAGACTGAGAAGCGCCGTGTTTTGTAAGAGAAAGAAGGGTTTTTGCTTCTCTCTAACGGTCAAATATTTCAAAATCCAGCCGTTGGGGAACTTTCTTTAAGATGTCCTAATTTTATTTTTAAAAAAAAAACTTTTTAAAAAAAATTAAAAACTTTTTACAGAAATTCGACGGTCTCATGGTGAAACCCTTTTTGTTAGGCTGATTCGGTGTAAAATCAAATGCAACCTATAAATGACGGAGAAGTGGAAAAAATGAAACCCTTTTTGTTAGGCTGATTCGGTGTAAAATCAAATGCAACCTATAAATGACGGAGAAGTGGAAAAAAATTCTTAATTTGGGTTATAGGTAGTGAGAATTGAAATTGCGGTAATAATAGTAAAAGAGAAATATCTGGACTGGGCTTACTCATGATTCAGATTTCCAAAAATCATAATTATGGGAAAATCATTAAAAAATTATATGTGCCTATTGCCATTATTAAACAAGCCACCAATGAGGTAATTTTAAAGTAAGAGTAAAACAAAATAAATTCAGGTGCTCTCTTGAGGGACTATCTTTTGTAAAAGAGATTCTCAAAAGTCCAGCTCATTTCTATATTTAGAGTTGTAACATTATATATTAGAATTGGACTGGGCTTTTGAGAGCCGTCTTTACAAAAGACAGTCTCAAGTAAGAATTTGTGAAATAAATTTTATAATATTTAATTAGCTTTATATCATATATTATACATTCACAAATTCTTGCAAGAGACGGTCTCTTTGAGAGACCATCCCTAAATTGGTGAGTCCATTATCATTTTTTAGTTTAATTAGGCTTTAATGGGTTGGGCCTAAGAGTCGTCTCTCAAAAAGACGGTCTCTCAGGAAAAAACGGTCTCTGAGGAGACTTGCTAAAATAAATTAGTCTCCTAGTCTCCTAAAATGATATTTCCAATAATTATACTTAATTGTCCATGTCAAGTGGAAAAACATACTATTTTTGTGGCTCTTAAGATTAATACACACTAAAATAATATAGATCGAATTCGAAAAATATATTTAAATCAATTAAATAGTGGTTTAAAAAATAAAGAGCAAAAACAGTTAATAAAATAAACTATGTTTTAAAAGTAATTGGGCCATAAAATTGCATTGGTATTTACTTTAATGAATTGAGTCTGAGAAACGTCTCTTAAAAAGATGAGTTAAAATAATCGCGAAACTACATAGTGAACAATAGAATCATTTGACCACACTTAACAAATTTTCTAAATTCGCAACCGACTAAAATTGGGGCTTTTGATTCTATATTGACATAGTTATATCATGCAATATAATAAAAGAATTGTAAAATTATAAATGACAACCTTACAATCATCATACAATATATTAATTCATAAGTATTTGTGTCATTTGTCACTCTATAGTCCAAGTGTCACTCCCATAAGTATTTGTGTCATTTGTCACTTCATATATGTCACTTCATATAAGTATTTGTTCCAATTGTCAGTGCATAATATGTATGTATTTTTGCATTTCCAAATTAAATTGAAACTTTTCTATTAAAACTAACCTTTGAAGTACTCCTCTCACTCCTTGCCATTAATTTTGATTCTTTTTCTTTTCACAATGCAATAAAACTATATTGATGATTATAATTAATATAACTTTCAAATTAAATATATATATATATATATATATATATATATATATATATATATATATATATATATATATATATATATATATATATATATATATGCGCATTTTAATAATCAATTAATAAATATTGTTTAATAGTAAGTATTATTTATTGATATAAAAATTTTGAACGAAAATCGAGCTAATCCTAGTACATGATGATTTGGCGTAAATCTATTCACTTTCATTAGTAAAGTGTTTTCGATAAATGCCTATCATACATTATACTAAAACAATAAAAGAATATGTCACATGTCACTTTTACATATCACGCTTTCCCGCCTAAATTTATTAGTGATTAATTATGGAAAGTTTGATTTTTGATTAAACTTTAATTCTTAATAATAATAATAGTAAGAAAAAGGTTAATTCAAGAAACTTTGATTTTTCAAATACACTTTTTTTAGAAAAATTGATAACTTTTATTTTAGTAAATCTTAATGACTAAAACTATTAATTATACCTTATTTACGAAACAGAAACAATAGGAATTAAAATAATTCTCTACTATAAAAATAAACTTATATTTAAAAACTCTCAAATTATGTATTAATATTCAAAATTCAACTTAATTATTCACCTAACTTCAATATTTACAAAATAGTAACTAAAATCTTATCTAAAATAATATTACAATGATAATTATGTTAAAGGGAATTATACTTAGAGCATGTCATCAATAAAGTATGTGTATGATAAAGGGAATTTGATATAATGTTTGCCTAATAACTTATCTTTTGTTTAGTGAACCTTAAAAAATATGTTAAAAGGGAATTATGTTTAGAAAAATTTTCATTAGTAAAAATTATTTTTATCAACATAATTATTTTAATCAGTGAAATAGATTCATTTTACTAATAATCTTATTTATATTTAAGAGATCATTTAAATATTTTTTAAGAGATCATTTAAATATTTTTTGATTCAACGTGCTTGGCACGGGATTCAAGCTAATTGACTACTAATTTACAACCGTATATTATTTGCTCTTTTAGAAATCTTCTCTTGCAAGCTTAACTCTAAATTGCAGACAATAGTAAATCTTTCATAATTGAATATTTTTTCTTATTAGAACATCCTAATTTTTTTTCCCATTTCTTACCTTTTTTCTTTTATCATTTCTCATTACTTGTAACCTTTTTTCATTTAGAATTGAATATAAATAATTAATGTAAATTATTTTGTTTTTTAAATTAGTTTCTCCATGTGCAGTAGTATCTCAACTAATAAAATAAAATATAAGATTAAATGATTTATTCTTTACACCTCCCTACATTCCACGGTCATATATACTAGTTTGACTATATTGTCCAATGACCATTGCAAAAAACATATTAATCATCATCATACCCAGTGTATCCCGCTCATAGAACGACGACAACTCATACCCATAGAAGAGAGTATGGTCAAAGAGTTCCCCGGCTCGAGAAAGGTCTTCCAAGAGAGGTAAATCTGCCGACGGTGCTTTCTATGAAAAGGGCCTCTTATAGGAAGGGCAAAAAACATATTGATATAACTTCATTTTCAGCAAATTATGAAAAGGGCCTCTTGATTCATCTTCATATTCATATATAAACTAAATCATCTTATAGGAAAGGTTGTTACAACCAGAAATCAGGCAAATAAAAAACACTGCCCAAGTTAAGATTGCAGCCCAGCTAGTCGTACCAATCGATACAAGCCATTCATCTATACTTCATCTAAAAACCACACAAATATACAACAAAAAAATGATCACACCGAGAAACAAAGCCATAACAAAAAACTTGAGAAAAAATCGGGTTAAAACTCGCGTTCGATTCAATAAAGACTTCAGATTCAGTTAGGCTTGCTATCGGGTTCTGTCGTCACTCGTCAGGCCCAGCAAGTACAACCTGTTCAAAGGAGAACAGTCATAAGAGGAAAGAATGAACGTTTACTACGAGTCTACGACAGTTCGTTTGGTCTTTTTTAATGGGCAAGCCGGAAAGTGATGAGGTGCTAAACAGGGTGGATCGACCCAACGGATCAAGGGTCGAGTCACATTTTAACAGGTCATTAGCGGGTCGGATCAATAACGGGCCTTGAAGTATATGGTCGGGCCATATAATTATAGGAATTGGTTGCTAAAAAATTTTACTACTTTTTTTCATATTTTTATGAGATTCTATAAAGTAGAATAAAAAAACTATTATATAAAATTTTAAAAAACGGGTAAAAGTGGGTCAGATTTTAGCGGGCTTTTGACCAGCACCGGCCCAATCAAATTTGACATGACCCGCCTCGACCCGGCCCATTTAAATTTTGACCTGCCCGTCGAACACCTTTACTCATGTGTACTTATTCATTTGAAGTTGTATAAAATTGCGTACATCCAATCACTTCAAATCACAGCTAGGCGGGGTCCAACTGAAAGACGCTTAATGGCATAGGAGTAATCGAATGTTGCATTAGCTTAAATGGACGGGAATGACTTACGTGGCAATCGAGAGCGTATTTTCTGGCGATCATAATGGCAGCGTTTCTGTCTCTTTCTGATTCGAACGTCAAAACATAGGAAAGTCCCTTCCTTGCTTGCCAAAACAAGGATTTTGAAGCAGCATTACCTCCTCTTACACCGCATAGCTGGATCGTGATAGAACACAGAAAGGTTGGTAAGTATATATCACATGATATCTTGTTTACAAAAAGTCATTAGACGGATTCTCTTACAGATGAAACAGCACAAGGAAATACATCATACATTTTTGGGGATTCAGATATTGGGATGTACGCAACTTTACCCTTGCTAAAAAGAAAGTCTAAATAAAGGGTTCTTTTGGGGGGAAAGAGTGCATCCCAAATTCCGTGCACTGTGGTGGGCTATATCTTTTTCCCTCGTCATAAGGTGGCATCGATAGAGTTATCGTGTTATCAATATGAGCATGTGAACACAGCCATCAAAGAGCGATATAGCGTATGGTACCGAGAACTTAAGCAGTCAACTAGCTTCTTAGCAGGAAGCTGCTGCGTAGGACCCGCATGATACTAAGTCATATTCCTAATTTTTGTCGACAGAAACTAAAACTATTACGACCAAATGATCAGCAGCAGTTAAGAAGTAATGGTAAAGAACGGAAAGTAATTGTCAGCGATGTACCTGCATTGAGGTAGAATAAGACTCTCTGGTCTTATTTATCCACCCTCTGCTGAGTTTTAGTCTTGATTTCCCCACATGAAACACATGAACTGAATGTGACGGATAATCTTGTCCATTCATCTGTGAAATCACCACCTGCATATATTCAAACATGTTTCAGTAAGTAGAACTTTCACAGTTAGCGAGCTATATGGAAAAAGGAGATGTTAGACAGCTTGACAATGTATAGCTGATCATGGGATGAAACAATTTAAAAAGTTCGGCGCAAATCATCAAAAACATAGTGCAACATTTTTGAGCTTTGTTGAGCGGAATAGACCTAGAGAAAAATTTCTAGACTGCATCTTAAGGCCAGACTGAAGTATCATATCATGGGGCGGGAGAGTCGTGTTGAAAAACCTGCCCCGAGGCTAAATTTTACTGCTACGAGAGGTGTTCAAAACAGACTCGATGACCCCGATATTCACCCGACTTTGTAACCGAACCCGATTTGAT
Source organism: Amaranthus hypochondriacus (assembly GCA_000753965.2). Taxonomy (NCBI): domain Eukaryota; kingdom Viridiplantae; phylum Streptophyta; class Magnoliopsida; order Caryophyllales; family Amaranthaceae; genus Amaranthus; species Amaranthus hypochondriacus. The sequence goes on from CM025919.1 coordinate 1,528,107, forward strand.
CTGACTTAAAAAATGAATTTATAATTATGTAAAAACCTAAATGGACACAAGACCTGATTTTGAACCGACCCGAAACACTTGATCCAAAATCAACCCAATGACCTGAATGAATACCTCTAACTGCTACCAACAGATGTAAATAGCGTAAGAAATAACATACATGAAAATCAGCATTGGACCTTCGTTGAAGTGATTGCACGTAGCTTGTTAATCCAGGAGCTGTCACAAAACAAGAAGAATCTTATGGATTAGAGATTAAGCACTCCGGTGTGTGCAAGTGGTGTGTTATGGTTTGGTATAATGTGCGTGTGTGCGTGTAAGAGAAGAGGAATACAAACCAGGATCAATGGCAGAAACTGTTGTCACGGAAATTGTGTGAGTATCGGAAACAACATCAGCTTGCAAAATTTTGCCCACATCTAAGGGTTCAGGTGCATAAATTGGTTTATTGGCACCTAGAAACGAGAGAAGTAGATAACTCGGCAAAATGACATACATGATAGAGCGCTTCAGACGACAAGACTCATATTGCCAAATGACGAACATCGGAAATTAGTAAGTTCGTTACTTGACTCCTCTTATCATAATCAAGCCAAACCGACTCCCAAATAAAACTGGTTAGTCAAAGCGAATTAAAATTGGGCCACCTAACATACACGAGGAAAAAAGGTGATTTTTTTGGCAGTATAGATAATTTTCTTTGCTTGAAAGCTTGAAATGAGATAAGAGACAATGACATCGACAATACCTCAAACAACAGAAAGAGGACATTCTCGAAAGAACTTTATCAAACGTAAAATGGTTTTAGACGAATGACTATTAAAAACTGAAGTACAAATCTTTCCGACACATGTAACGTGCTCGATAAGCATAAAGTAAACAGTCACCTGATATTATGTCTTTATGATCACCCTCAGACGATACACGATACCATTGAATTGAGCATTTCGAAAGATCAGGAGCATTATTAGCACGAGGTCGGATCCTTATACATGAACCTAAGGTTTGGGCACCTTCCAACTGGTACACACATAATCTGCTCTCCTCTGCTCTCTTGCTCATTGCCAACTGAGAAGCAACAACAGTATTAACTCGCACAAAAATAAAATATCTTGAAAAGATAGTTGCCCAATACCAAAAGCCAAACTCGACTTTCTACGCTCCTGATGGAAAGCCAACTAGATTATTTTAGTATAGCAGATTTGCGGTTGCTACAGAACACATAAATTGATGAAAGGAATGTAACAAACCTCTTTTTGAAGCTTTGCTGAAAATATAGATTTCTCTCGTAGTTGAAGTCTAAGAGCTCGAAGTTCATGTTCCATGTCCATCACCTATGGAAGAAGAGAACACATAAGACATATTACAATATTGAAAAGAACATATCGGCAAGGTGAATATCTCACGACGCAAACATCTGGTAGAAAGATGAGACAATGGACAACTAATCCATATAATGAAATAGTTGCATTTTAGCATACCTTGCATGGCTGGTGCATCATTTTGATTCGTCTGGCTTCTTGAACTTCCTCCACCAATTTCTCGACATCCTAGCACAATAAATGCAAAAGAATAACTAAAACATAACTTAAACGAGCATTATTCATCTAAAAAATTATATTTCACCATATTTGATTAAAATCGTATTGTTTTTCATTATATGCTCCATTTTACATTACCTATCTTGTTCCAAGAGAAATAAATTGAGTTCAAAGCCTAAGTTGACCATCTATACAACAAGCGCAAACTTAGTTTGATGTACTTCTTGTCAAAGAACCAACTCAACCAAAAACTTAAACTGATGGTTGAGGCCCCAAGATATGTTATATACTCTAATACGCCCCCTCACGCAGAGCCCTTCGGGCTAGAAGTGTGGATGCAGCACAAACCTTCCTCATATCTGGTACTAAATATTTCATTTTAAATCAGGGGTAGTTGAGATTCGAACCCGTGACCTCTTGTCACGCTGGCTTCTAATACCATGTTAAGGAACCAACTCAACCATCAGCTTAAGCTTTTGGTCGAGTTAGTTCCTTGACACTTCAGTTCTGACAAAATTATAAAACATCAATGTCAGCCTTTTTAGTAGCTAATATTCAGAAATAGTAATTTTAGAGCTTTTGGTAATCATATATGAGATGGAGAACCCTTTACGAACCTGCTTTCCTGAATTTTGAGCTAGTTTTTCTTCTTCTTCAAGAGCCTCCCCAAACCTTTGTACTACAGCTCTAGCACTCTCAATTTCGGCACAAGCAAAAGACCTTTCCTGGTTTACCAATCTTTTAGCATCCTCTGAAGCCTGAAAATGACACCAAGTAAAATGTCAGTCCTGGTTGTCCAGACCAGAAAAACCCTCGTTGAACGAGTAGGACGGCCAACACATAAGAAATAGACAACCAATTATATCAGCAAAGAGTTCACGTATCAGTTCAGTCCAAACAAAAGGCTCGGGCCTCGCAAAGGGAAAAAACAAGTAAAATGGAGATCGAGTCCATCATATATGTAGATTTCAATGAATCTATTACCTGCTTAAGAAAATTTGCGAGCTTCGTCACTTCGAATTTCTCTTGAACAAACTCTCCTTCTTGTTGAGTCAACTTGATTGCCAAAAGTTCAACCTGCAGAATGGAGTATCGATAAGAATCATAAATAGAAAAAGGCGGAATGTAGTAACTTATGAAAGTTCACGATTCCTCTAATCAGATCGACATAATATTAGGAAGAGATGTGGATATAAGACGAGCGCAAGCTCAAAGAACTAGCTCAACCAGAAGTTTATACTCATTGTAGGAGGCCCATGATTGTACTTATACGAGATCACACATGATACAAAACGGATCATATAACCGATTGAGATGCTTAAAAAATCTCCTCAGTTTTTAATGCATATCATCTATAGACAATCAACGGCTTACAACAGGACCGCATTGATTTACAACATAGAAACACTTCAAAATTCAATATTCACACTTAAAGGGTACAACCTACAAAGTTTAGATTCAGCAAAATCAAACTGTGGATGAGAGACAATTGTTCTTAGTTTATGCTCTTCAATCCATTGTTAGTAACAACACAATAAGTCTGATTATTTAAAGTATAAACGACTAACCAATGATATAGCTTGCTCAACTTCGTCCTTGTTTATGCCAGTTATGCAACCTTTCATTAACTCCAAAGCATCTCTAAGTTTCTTCAAAAGAACATGCCCTTCCAAAGAAGGTTTATCCCTGAGTTTCGCCTGAAAACAAAACTAAAAGAAGTGAATACACATTCCCTTGATTTTCTCGAATTAGTTGCTCTTCCACCCCTTCAATAAACAACGGTAAACAAAAGCGAAGAAGCTAAAATTCAACCTCGTCTGAGAGCTTAGCAGCTGCGGAAAGATTATTATCAAATTTAGTCGCAAGATCTCTAACAGAAAGACGTTTGTGTTGCTGCGTTAGCTGCTGAGTTTCTTGTACTACAACCTCCTTAAGAGGCGGGGAATACGAATTGCGATTAGGTTCCTCTACAATCTCATTATTGGGTCCAATCTTGTACTTCGGAAATCCATTAGTAGGAAAGCTAACATCCACAGAAACTGATAGAACTGCATCATTGTGCACCTCACAATCAAGCTCAGGACTCACCCTTGTCATTGTAAATCAGGTTTCTGCACACAATTAATGATCATCAAAAACTCCACATTTAGAGTTGTTCAAAACAGACCTAATGACCTGAAATTCACCCGAACTCGTAGCCGAACCCTATTTGACAATACTTCAAAAATGATTTACAATTATGTAAAAACTAATATAATGTGGACACAAATCCCGATTTCAAACCTACCCGAAACACCTAACCCGAAATCAACCCGATGACCTGAAATCAACCCGAAAATTACCCGACCTTATAACCGAACCCGATTCGACCAGACTTCAAAAATATTTACGATTATATAAAAACTAATATGAACACAAAACCTGATGTCAAACCGACTTGAAACACCTGGTCTGAAATCAACCCGATTACTTGAATGAATACCTCTAACCACATTATAAACTGGAAACACCCAAAATTACTTTAACCAAGATCATATTAGATATATGATCATCAACTGGTAACAATATATATATTTGCAAAAAATATATACCAAGGTTATTGTGAAATTATTAATTTGTAGGCCAACATCCAAACATCAATGTATAGTAAATAATCTAAAGAGTCCATAAAACCAATTTTTAGGCCTCAAGCATCAAATCAATGAAAAGAGAAAATAGAATAATTGATATTAATGTGTCCCAAAATGTTTCTCATCTTATCCTTACACATAGAATTGCAAGATATTATCACAAAACACTAAGCAAAATGAAAACTAAAAAAAAGATTTTTTTTTCTTCATTTCAGAATAAATTAAAAAACACTTTAATCTTTATTAATGAAACTTAGCAGTCCAGTGCCGCCGCCCAGGCCCAACATACATAGGGGCTTAGTTTCATTGTAATTTGTGAATTTACAGTAGATGAATATTGAAAAAATAATTTATTTCAATACAAAGAGATTCATTTCTATAATTTTTTCAAGTACTTATTAAAATCGATCTTTTATAAGGAGGGCCATATTTAATATTTCATCTAGGGGCCTACAAAATATCATAACAATACTCCTTAGCACTATTACAAACATAAAAGGAACTAAAGCTGCTTACTTGCAAATGTAAACTTAGGAACTAATTAATCTCCTTTATTATTTTGCTAAATTAGTGTTGTTAATCTCACTGCAAAAGAAGATCAAAGATGAATCATTTCCATAAATGCATGTATAATGCATAGATAAATACATACACAAAAAAACAAATTGCCAGTTTAAGCAGAAGTAAAGTATACTTAGCAAACAGCCAAATTACAATCATTCTACAAGAAAATTTATCAACCCCCTCACAAAAAAATAAATAAAAATATAAATAAAAATATAAATAAAAAAATTGAGAACCTATGACAAGTAGCATGAAACCCATATGATAGAACACCCAAAAAAGATCAACAAAGACTCAAAATTCACAAAGCCAAACTACAATGATACTAAATAAAATTATTCATCCCTGAAAAAAAGAACCCATCAAAACTATAATAATCAGGATGAAAGTATGAAACCCATTTAATAGAACACCCAAAAACATGAATAAAAACTACAACTTTGGACAAAATAGTTAAAAAAAAAAACTTAATTGCAGTTAAAAATGAACAATATAGGAATATCATAATTTACTGGGATAATAATCAATAAGAAAATTGATCACCCTGAAAAAAAAAACCCATCAAAAATAAAACAATTAGAATGAAACCCATATGATAGAACACCCAAAAACATGAATAAAGACTCAAACTTTGCACAAAAAATATGAAGAAAACCCCAAAAAAGAGTTAAGAAAAGGACTTACTTGAATTGAATTAGTAGAATAATATAAAAATTAAGCTAATTTTGGTGGGATAATAAAATAAGATGATACAACCAAGTAATATGATGTTGTTGTTGTGCTTTTTAGAAAAAAAAAAGGTGAAGAAGAGGAAAAAGAAAAAGGGTAATTTTGTTAGGGTAACGACTAAAATGAAAACAACATATCTTTCTTTTTCATTCCATTGTTGGAAGATGAGGGACTACAACAAGAGAGAAAAGGAAAAGCAGGGAATGAAAAAGAAACAATAAGTAAACAAACTGAAAGGCTGCTGTAATATCACGCGCTGGACGAGTAAACATGGCCCACTCCGCCTAAATGCCGTCATCCGTTCTGTTAAATTGATTACTCGACAATCGGGTTTTGTCTCGGTTCGAACAAGTATCCACTAGGGGTGTTTAATTGGTCGGACCTTTATTCGTCCCGTTTTTAAAAGGGCTTTATAAGGGTTGCTGGGTCAGGCCTAGTAAAAATGGGCCGGGTTGGGCAAAACTCAACTTTGAAAGTCCAGCCCATTTAAAGCCCATATTAATTTTAAAGGGCCCTTGTCCGACCCGGCCCATATTTATTTAAGTCTGGTCTGGTCCTTACCCGGCCCATTGAACACCCCTAGTACCGACATATTCTAGGTAAGGTGTTACGATTGAATCTCACTTAATATCCATGGCTACTCTAAATTTGTCTCTTTTATTTTGCTATGACAATAAATATGCACTGCGCAATTGTTGCAATTTCTTAGAAACCGACGAGAAATTTTTTTTTTGTTGTTAATATGGTTGTTGGCTTAGAAGGTTAAATTTTGGATGCTGATTTGACCAACTAAGTCAATTATTATGGAGGTACTTAGTAAAAATTAATTGTGGTTATTATTATTTGAATTAATTGTGAATTACAACCTTGATGTTTATGCCTTTTGCGAATTACAGCCATGATGTTTTTTTTTTGCGAATTACAGCCACCAAGTTTTGAAAGTGACCACCATTACGGCCAAATGACCGGTTATGACCGTTGACCAGCACAATTACCTTTGACTTTTTTTTTTTTTTTTTTATTTTTTTTTTGAGTTTTTTTTTTGTTTTTCCTTTTTTAAATTTAATTCCTTCATCATCTTCATTCTCTTCCTCCTTCTTCTCCATCATCTTCATTCTCTTCCTCCTTCTTCTCCATCATCTTCATCCTCTTCCTCCTAAAAACCTGAAAATCGAATTTTCAGACAATTAATTATTAAACTCTAACAATCAATAACCCTACAAATAATCTTCTTCCATCTAAAAAATCTCCCAGAATACAAAAAACAAAACTCTAAAAGCTCAGATTTTTTCAATTAATTCTTCAATAAAGTCTCCGTTAACAGGAATTGGTAGATTTGCAGGCGTACCTGTGTTCTTTAAAATTCGAGACCAAAGTGACCACCATAGCTCCAAACCCTAGATTTCTTTCCACCATCATAAAGAGGACAAAAAATCAACCCAGAAAGAGGATGAAGATGTTGAAGATTTGGGTCAATTTAAGAGTCCCCAGATGTTGACCCATCCCCAGATGCTGCAGCACTTCGTCGCCCTTCGTCTTCTTTCCTTCGTTCTACTACCTCTCTTGAATCCATCTGTTTTGCTTCAAATAGGGGATTTTCGAATTCAGTGATTTCAGATGTTGAAGATTTGGGTCAATTTAAGAGTCCCCAGATAAAGAAAATCAAGATTTTTGATTTTGATTTTGATTCTTTTTTGAGTAAGTTCAAGAAGAAGAGGGGATTTTTGAAATTGGTTTATTTGTTTTGTTCAAGGTGTTAACTTCAATTAATTATTAGAGACGATGATGGAGGACAAAAAAAAAATTGACTTTTCCCTCTTTTAAATTTCAAATAAACTGGGATGAAGATTTTGAAATGGGATGACCCAGAAAGTTTATTTAAAAAATCAACCCAGAAAGTTTATTTGAAATGGGATGAAGATGTTGAAAATTTCTGATTTGGGTCAATTTAAGGGGAAGATTTGGGTCAATTTAAAAGATCAATCCAGAAAGTTTATTTGAAATGGGATGAAGATGTTGAAGATTTCTGATTTGGGTCAATTTAAGGGGAAGATTTGGATCAATTTAAAAAATCAACCCAGAAAGTTTATTTGAAATGGGATGAAGAGGATGAAGATGATGGAGAAGAAGGAGGAAGAGGATGAAGAGGATGAAAGAATTAAATTTAAAAAAAGGAAAAAGAAAAAAAAAACTCAAAAAAAAAAATTAAAATAAAAAAAAAGAAAAGTCAAAGGTAATTGTCCTGGTCAACGGTCATAACTGGTCATTTGGCCGTAATGATGGTCACTTTCAAAACTTGGTGGCTGTAATTCGCAAAAAAATATCATGGCTGTAATTCGCAAAAGGCATAAACATCAAGGCTGTAATTCACAATTAATTCTATTATTTATCAGAAAAAATAGTAAATGACTTGAAAATTATATCAGACAATTTTTTAACTATTTGACAAATTAAAAAATCAAAATTCAATAATCAATTATACAACAATTTACTAAACATACCCTAGGAATGTGTAATTGTGGTGGGGTTGTGTTGTGGCCTATAGGAAAGCATACTCTTGAGAGGCTTTGGTATCTTAAAGGCAAACTTAATACTCTTTATGAAACTTTGATTAAAAGAAAACATTTTATTATTTTAATGTTATTAAGCAGGCATATAAAAGTTTAACAATCCTAATTTTATATATATATATATATATATATATATATATATATATATATATATATATATATATATATATTATATATATATATATATATATATATATATATATATATATATATATATATATATATATATATATATATATATATATATATATATATATATATGAAGAAGTTCAGTGAGAACCATCCTTATATGAGAACCGTAAGACCCAATCTGCCTTACAAAAAAGTTACTTTTTACTAAAAAGGTGTTACTTTTAGGTAAAAAGGTGTTACCGTAAGAACCATCCTTTTATATATATATATATATATATATATAGGGGAGGGATCCAGTGAGAAGGGTGTTGAAAATGAAAAGGGTGAGAAGGACTCTACACCCTTGATTTTACTACAATAAAAAAATCTATGGTCACGATTGAGCGAAAAACACATAATTGTAAAAGTAACTATGTTACACTGAAAAGTAACTATGACAAAAATCCTTCTCATTTTAAAATCCTTCTTATTTGATCTTATATATATATATATATATATATATATATATATATATATATATATATATATATATATATATATATATATATATATATATATATATATATATATAAAATATTTTACGAGTAATTTTGGACCCAAACTTTATAATAATAGTGTATCAATCAATCTACTAAACTCATCTCAAAAAAAACAAAAATCAATTTACCAAAGTATTCTTATGGAGGATTACCTAGTATGGCGCCCTTGGTGTTGTAGGATTGTGGTCCTTAATCTTTAACCTTTAAAGATAGTTTCTGAGCTAAAAAGTTGTCCTTCATCTTTAGAGACAACTATACATTGCTTCAACAGCGGTTGAGAAAATTTACTAATTAGGACAAAATTAAAATTATTAGAAAATAATTAGGATTATTTTGCATTTTTTTAATTATAATTTGACATATTTACCAAATTTAATAAATCAAATCTAAATTTTAAAATCAAAGTGGGTCAAACAACCCCATTGCTCACTATGTGACTCCGCCACAACATAGGTGAATTGAGTTGGCACACTTATGATTGGAGTTTATTATAATTGAATATTACTCATCTGTATCAATGATTTTGCATTATTTAGGGGTAAACATTCTTATATTATCATTGTAAATCAAAATGACGTGAAATGAGAGATAAAAGTACTTATGTAAGATGGTTATTAAATTGATGTATCAATTATTCTTTTAATTGTTAATATTTAATACTGAAAATGATAATGAAAATATAATGTATTAATAAAATTTAGCTAGGAAATTTTTTGACAAAGTTCTAATAGTGATAGTTATCCTATTCTAACTATAACTTTTTCACAAAATTTAATTATTCTATCATCACTTTATTAGATAGTACTAATAGAAAATTAAAAAGAAAAAAAAAATAGTTGAGCTTGAATATCTATTATCTAAGATGCCATACAAAATTTCATCAACATGTGCATCAAAATTCATTTTCTTAACCACCGTTTATTTTTATCAACCAATAGAAGCGTAGAAATAATTACTTCACTTACGTTATGGATAAAATTAAGATTTGTAAGACGCCTGATAATTGATAGAAATGAATTAATGGAAATGGAGATAATAAGTGGATGTTTACTGAAGTTTATTAATACCTTTAATCATCTGCTGGGGTAAAATTGATCGCTTTCCTCTAGAGATTCCTCTTAAGGGAGTATGAGTATGTATTGTCCGTCACCTTTCCTCACCCAAAGCCTGTTTTCGAACGGGATATTGGGTTGATAATGATGATAATTAATACCTTTAATCTGTTAGCGGCAATAATTAAGATTTTGATATTGTTATTAAGCTCTGATATATAAAAAAATAGCTACTCCAATAATTATTCTTTTATTTTCTAAATACACCCACTTGAAATTATAGTACAAGCAACTAGCTTTGTTTGTATATACGTGAAATCTACGTATGAGGTGACCTGTTAATAGAAGATGATAAAGCTTTCTTATAAGAAGTATAACTTTGCATAATTAATAATTAGAAATTATAATTAGTCCAATTGTAATCATTAGAGATGTTCTTTGAATTCTATTATATGCTTGTGACATGCAATTAGCATTGAATTTATTGGATAAATTAGTTGGATGAGTAAGCATAAAATATATATGATGATGATGTTTAATTTTAATTTTTATTTTCTAGTACTAATAGATGTTCTCTTATCTTTGACTTATTATACTCCCCCACTCTAATTTAATATTTATTTTTAAAGAATTATTAAAAAAATTAGATTGAAATATAAAATAGGAAAACTGAATGATAAAAATGAGTAGTTAAGATGAAAAACGAGAATATGTTTGTAAATTGTATTATTGCTCAAAAAGAATGGTAGAAAAATCAATATGATAATTAAAATAAAAATTAATGGAAGTTGAAAATTACTTAATTAATTTTGTATATATGGATTACAGCTTATGACTAAGAAAATATTGAAAAGGATAGGCTTTTCCTTGCTTTCACATAGAGGGTGAGAGATACCATCTTAAATTCTTAATTATTCAGTCTTTCATGTCGTTGAGTTTTTTTCTTTTTAAGTTAATTTCACCATAATTAACTTTTCTTCAATTTATATTTATCATCATCATCAACTCAATATCCCGCTTGAAAACAGGCATTGGATGAGAGAATGTGACGGACAATCCATACTCGTACTCCTTGAGAGAAAAACTGAAGGAAAGCGGTCAATTTTACCCCAGAGTGTGAGAACCTCTTCTATTTCTATCATGATATAAAAATAATTTCCTACATATATAACAGAAAAAGGGAAAATAATTTTTATGTAGAAAATGCAATAGGAAATACCTTAATTTAACTAGTAGATAAATTTTAATTCCAACTTTCCTTCTAAATTAATTGCAGTAATATTATATTCTTTTGTGTCATTGAGATTGTACCATTAACGTGAAATTTTATTTTTTTTTCAACTTCTATACATTACATATGAGTTCCCTTTAAACATAAATAACTTAATAGGTAAAGCATAAATTTAGTTTTTAGTTTCAAATTATAGTGTTCTAATATGATTTTTACTATACTAAGTACACATTTTTTTAATGTATGTAAAGTTATGAATAATATTATCTTATAAAGATATCCAATCACAAAATAACTTAATTAGCGTCTTTTAATTATAAAAGTAATAAGAGTAAATTTATGTAAATCATACATCCAAATTCCAATCGTAAATTTTTAAATGAAACATACCTAGATCACCTATATCATGTATGGTCTGAATTCTATAAGGTGAGCCCCATTTTCACACTGATGCAAAGGAAGAACTTTGGATTTTTCGGTTTATTCCCTTCTTGTAATTTGCTTTTTTGTATCAATAGAAAACAAATTTGACAAAAAAAATACTCCCTCCAATTCACCACTAAGTTCCCATTTGTTTTTTGACACTATTCATATCTTACTCTTAATTTGTATTTTATTATTAATCTATAAGTTAAAACATAGTCAAGTGGAATCTTGTTTGATTCGTATCAATATAAGGATTATTTATATCAAATTTTCATAATTTTTTAATTATGCACAATTAGAGATATTAACGATTGAATAAGTGTATTAAATAGAGTGTTATAGCAAATGAGACTGTAGCGGAGAATTGGAGAGAGTAACAGATATTTAAATTAATTTAACACATATAAAAAATAAAAATATTTAGTATATAATTATATAATTATTTGGATAATAGAATGTTGTTTTTAACGAAAATGATAAAATAAAGAAGGTGAGGAATAGGATAGATACCCCGACATGCTCAATCCACGAGCGGCCATCACATGCTATGTTATTGTTGGTGTTGACTGCTCTCTTTTCTTCTATTTCTTCGTTTTTATCCATACTTCCATTTTGTATTAATTGGACAACTATTATTCATTTTCGTGTTTTTCTATTTTATTTTTTTATTTTAATAGTAATAATTAAACATATTTGTTATTTTATGAATATTGGTCCATTTATTTGGCTAAGATTTTTTTATCATAACAAAAATAGAAAAATATACTTATATGTGCATTTATTAAAATTATTATTAATAATATGTTATAAGAAAAAATGTTATTATCGATAATAATTTAATTTAAATGATAGAGTACAACAATATAATCTTAATACCTACTATTTGTCAAAGCACTAAAAACAAAACCAAGGTGGATGAGTCAATTTCCAAGAATTGATGTTTTACCTTATTATTATATGAACTTTTATGATTGAACGAGTAACTAACTCGTCTTGCAAATTATTTTGTGTAATTTCCTCACACATGCATCTCTCTTGTGGTTTACCGTCATCTAATCCTTCTCATATTTTACGTGAAAGATGTTAAGAACTGTCAATAAGCAAGGAGTCAGAATTTTGAGTAATTTTGTTAAGTAGATAGCGAGATTGTCAATTGCATCGAAAGAAATTAAGGGAGCATTTGGTATTAAGAGAGAAAAGGAAATAGAAAGGGAATGGATAAGAAAGGGTAAAGGTAACAATAAGTGTTATTGTTAAATTTTGTTTGGTATAAGAAATTAAAAAGTATGGGTAACAAACAATAGAACTAATAAGGGGGGACATTATTGGTGGAACTTGTTGTATATAGCTTTGTGAGAATGTGTTTCCACAACTTTTTAAGAGGTAACAAAGTAATGGTAACCATTACCCTCAAGTAATGGTAATGGTTATCCAATTTTTATAACAAACAACAAGTAATGGATTGCGTTAATGGAATCCGTTACCTATAGCAAAAAATACTGAACCAAACACCCCTAATTTTGACTTTTAGCTTCACGTTCATCCAACTTAACTAGTTGATATATAATTTTTTTAGATTTATAATTCTCCTTCCAACTTTATGACTTACAAGTTAATATTGGAAATGTCTCTCTTTACACGATCACTATAACAAATTTAACTTTTGCGATATTAAATTTAGTGGCATTAAAAAAATCTCACTGATTTATATTTTTAGTATAATAATTATTAGTTTTATGTTAAGTCCTATAATGTGATTTAGCGACACTTTATTTGGTCTTTAGTGGCATTTGTAATTGTTGCTATAGTTTATAGTGGCATTTGTAAGAAATGTCACTAGACCCTATGTCGCAAAAAATTTTAGTGTTATTTTTATTTATTATGCTGCTAAAGAGTCTAATAAATGTCACTAAATCCTCTATATATACTAGACATTTAAATTAAATGTCGCCACCAAACAAATTATGTTGTAGTGAATTTTTATCCAAAAGAAAAAATAAAACCTTAATAAGAATAACCCATCCAAATTTTATATTTTAGTGGAACAAAGTCTTTAAAAAGCTCATAACATTGCTAATCTACCAAACAATCACTACTACTTTACCAAATTAAACTAATTTGTCAACATTAAGAAAGAATTAGAAAACTTATTACATGAACCAAACGAGTTTGGTTGAATTCCATGACTAAATTGGATTCCAAGTTAACATGATGATAATCAAGAAAAGAAACCCAAAAGGGGTTGCTAAATATAGCTAGAATAATTTGGAACACTATTTAGTACTTATAATATTGATATGTGCCTTTTCTAATCCACTAACTAATCATAGGACAAAATGACACGTAAGTGATGCTAGAAAAATAATTTAATATAATTAATTAATACTTTCTAGTTTGTTGCCATTTAATGCATTCATTTGCTTTTTATACATATTTTAAAGTACGTGTTCAAAGCTTAATATCTATGAACATATTCTGTAAAAAAAAACCATAAAAAGTGTTATAAAATTCTATATATCACAACAAAATATCACATCGCTAGCTATATTTTAATTGGTAGATAGTATCCATGGAAAATCTCCTTTAGTAGAACATATTTATAATATAATGGCAATAAATTATGTTAGTTAAAATATATCGATGTGAGAACTTGTTAGATACAATTTGATTTATAGAGGATAATATATAATTTTTATAATTTTTTATAAAGGTATTAAGGTAAAGGACACTCCCACTCTTTCAATATCCCGTACAAGGCAGGGTCCGGGTAGGTTTTTTTCTTGAAAAATGCGGACAAATTATACCCGTTCCCCTAAGAAGGAAGTAAAGAGAAATGCGTGCAGTCAAGAAACCTCCAACAAAATGAAACAGATAATGTATTTTGCTTTATTTAATTTTATATATACTCCTAATACTTTTTGGTTTAATTTCATTGAATGCGTGGGTTGAGGAAGAGACACTTGGTAGGTGATGTTGTTATGATTAATTATCTTTCATGATGATGATTAAACAACATTTCCTTGTTAGTGTTTTATTAATGATTAGAGTTCTAACCACTCAAATCTAATGCAACTTCCTATGTTATTCAATATAAGTATATAACCAATTATTATAAATGTTGAAGTTGTACGATCAAATCCATATATCTAATTAAGAGTAATACTCCCTCCTATTCAAAATAAATGTCCACTTTCCTTATTTGGTAAAGTCTCTTTACTTGTCCACTTTCTATTTTTGGCAAATCTTTTTACCTAAATACCCCCAACTATCCCAACTTATATTATTTAATAATACCCCACCTACCACCTTTTCAATTATTATAATCACTTAAAATACCCCACTACCACCTTTTCAATTATTATAATCACTTAAAATACCCCACTACCACCTTTTCAATTATTATAATCACTTAAAATACCCCACTACCATTTTTTCTTAAAATCCGATCCAAACCCAAAGTGGACAATGTAATTGAATAGGAGGGAGTATTACCTTTGCTCCATTATATTTGCTACTGATAAATTAATGACATGCATTTATCCACATAATATGTCACAATAGAATACGAGTATTTTAGAACAAAAAAAGTATATATGATAGTAATTCTTATATATACCCTCTTGCAAGACTGTCTTATTGAGAGACGTGTCTTATATTTAGATTATATAGTAATAAAAATTTTTAGCTTATGTACTTCTTGTTTTGAAGATGTTTCATTGTGAGACGGTCTCTACTTATAGTTGCTCCTGCAAGCTCTTGGATACCTTGCAACAAGAAATAAATAAGTAACTTATTAGAATTTAAATAAACGAATAACTCATTCTAATAGGAATATTTTTGTAGCTTGTATGTTAATTAGGAGCCTAGATTAGACACTTAATTCAAATCCGTCTTATCCCACTAATCTAAAAGATTAGAAGTATTATATTTCCTCAATTAATTACAAATAATAAGAATTTTTTTTTAAAATTAAAATGTAACAAACTCAATGAAGCGGAGTTTTTTTATAATTAACTTAATGAAGATTAGAAGAATTAAAATATTTCCTCTATGATAATATGCGTTTGTGAATAATTCTAGTTAAAGTCATCCTTTTTACATTGTTTGAAATATCTCTCTTACACTTTTTTTTAACTCTTATATCCACATATTTTTTTAACTTTTCTTTTATCTTATTCTTAATCTCTATGTCATTTCCTAATATAGTGATTTTACGAGAACAGATTGAGTATTATTTTGGTTTAGAAACATATAAATGTGAAATATTTTATTTATGAGTTTAGAGTTTTTTATAATCAACTGTAATATGTGGACTCTTTGATATTATACTTGATGTTGGTTTTTTCCAAATAAATATAAATCACTTTAAATATTACTCAGTGAGTTGAACCTTAGTTTGTATGTATATTAAATCAATTCAAAATATCATTTATCAGTATTATATGTTATACAATTTAATATTAATAAGATAAAAACATACTTTCTCCGTTCCATAATACTCGCAACATTTTCTATTTTGGGAAGTTTCATATTACTTGCTACATTTCCATTTTTTGTGAAAAACCAATCATTTAAAGTTCCACCTACCATAATTTAATCTTTATAATATTCCCAATCCACTACAACATAATTTGCTTTTAGTGGGATATATTTAGCGACATTTAATTTAAATGTCGCTATTTCGAATTTCTTATAGTGTATATAGAGGATTTAGTGACATTTATTAGAGCCTTTAGCAGCATATTAAAAAGTCACACTAAAGCTTTTAGCGACATAGGATTTAGCGACATTTCTCACAAATGCCACTATAGACTATAGTAACAATTACATATGCCACTAAAGACCAAATTAAGTGTCGCTAAATCACTTTATGGTGGAACTTAAAATTAAAACTAATAATTATTATACTAAAAATATGAATCAATGACATTATTTTAATGCCACTAAATCCAATTTCGCAAAAAGCTGAATTTGTTGTAGTGATCATCTAAAAAAACATATTTTCCTTTTTCATTTTTCATCAAATAATAATAAAATCCTAAAAAGAAACCCTCACATGTAGGGATGGTCATGGGGCGGGTCTGGAGCGGGTCCAACCTGACTCGGACCCGGACCCTTTTAATTTTTGAGATCCAGACCCGGATCCGGACCCTAAGGGTCCAAAATTTTCAGACCCGGCCCAGACCCTCCGAATCTGATGGGTCTAGGGTCCTTAGTGGATCCAAAAAAGGTCTCTTTGATTTGTCAAATTTGAAACATTTGTAAGTCATTATATTTTTCGTATATTTGTAAGAGAGTTATTATTGTATTTTACAAATATTTAATACTAATTTAATATCTAAACTCGCATAGCGTCACCCATATACGCTTAAATTCTATTATAAACACTAGTTCGAGTCCATGAAATAAGGGTATAATTGGGTTAGAACATAGCAAGTAGCATATATATTATTTATATATATTATGATTATATGAAAAGAAAATAAGTGCTGGGGGCAGAATTAATACGTAGAAGACAAATAAAAATGGACAATGTAATATTTATAAGGGTCCGAGGGGCGGGTCCAGGGTTCGAATATTGGACCCGGACCCGTCAATCATTTTTTAGATCCAGATCCGACCCAAACCCTTAAAAAAGGGGCGGGTCTGGGGCGGGTCCAACAGGGTCCTGGACCCATGACCATCCCTACTCACATGCTCCTAATAATTGCACAATATTTCCTTAATATGTGTGCCCATGCATTTGTAGCAAGCAAAACAGAACAGAGGAAAGTACCTATATAGTCCAAATAAATGTTGGTGAATATTATGATCACTTCTATTGGGTTGCATGTGATGTACTCCCTCCGTCCCGATGAATTAGTAGCATAGAGAAAATGAGTGAGAATTAAGAAAGTGGTAATAAATAAAGAGAGAGAATGAATTGTGTGGATGAAATTAAAAGAGAGGTAAAATGTATAGATGAGATTAAAAGAAAGTGGTAGGCCATAGACCAAAAATTAAAATGCTGTAATTTAAGTGGGATGAACGAAAATAAAAAATGCTGCAAATTATAAGGGAGGGAGAGAGTAGTAGTTATATCTATGGTGAAATTAATATACTGTACTTTGTATTCTGAATTCCTGGTATAAACAAATCAAAGATGCTAGTAACTAAGACTGATCACAATTAACCCTAGGTCCCTAGCTAGCTGTAAAAAAATCATGGAAAAAAAGAGGCACAACAGAAAAATTCCATATAATAGTAATAGTACATTGTCTAGGAACTGGGGTGTCCAAAGCTCAATAAAGTCACATGGGTAGGACAATTTTATACCCAAGCAACAGTGCGCTGGAAAGACTTATGTTGGTTTATAGGGCCAGTTTACAATCTTTATGAGTAGTCACGGTGATCCTTTGGGCCAGGGTGTTACATGATAATCGTAGATCATCGTAAAACATTATCACCAACATGCATATGGTTCTTTGTTAAATTACGTTGAATATTTTTAGCTACACGTAAAATAACGACGACCTAAATATCGTCCTATGTTATCGCCATTGAATATTATCGACGAGTAGCGACAACAATAAAAGTGATTGTCACTATTTCATCAAATAAATTTTTGTAGTTATGTATGTTAAAAAGGATAAATACTCTATTAAAAACTCCTCAAAATAAAGCTCATCATAATTAATGTGGATTTTTCATTAGCTCGAGATTTACCGATAACGTATTAGATGGGTGCGTGGATCACCATGGATCCTAGTAAATCAAAAAAAGGCACGATCACTGGCGAAGCTACATGGGGGTTAACCCTTGTAGATATTTTAATTGTATATTGCAATTATTGCTATATATTTACTCGACTCTTTAAATTTTTATTTTTTGATTTTTCTCTAATCTCGACTATGGTAAATATGTGCATGAATGTGACTCAATGGATAGAGCATCTGCATGTGAAGCAGAAGGTTTGGGGTTCGACCTCTATTTGGCGCAGGTATCAATTGGGGGTTTCTTGACTGCGCACGTCTCTCTTTACTCCCTCCTTTGGGGTACGGTTATGATTTGTCCGCATCTTTCAAGAAAAAGAAAAACCCCCACTCGTACCACCATGCCTTGTGCGGGATACCGAAAAAATCTTTTACCTTTACCTTGTGCATGCAAATCCCAAACCCTAAAATCTGATTGACCGGTTTTAATACATGAAAAGGGTCAGGCCCGGGCCAACTTATGATGGGTTGAAAAAGGAAACAATTTCGTCAATTACGGAGCATCAACATGAAGCTTTCTTAACATCAATGAATGTTTCCCTTGTGTTTGGAGATTTCTTTTTGCTAAATCATTTATTTTTAGTATTAATGATAACTTTTACTCTATTATCTTCTACGTCTCTCTTATTAACACTATGTGCTTTTTGGATGAAAATTAATGAAAAAAAAAAATTGAGTTGAAAAATAAAATAAAAAATAAGTGTACGATAAAAAAATAGCGCAAAATTAAAAGGATAAACTAAAATGAAAATTGATGTTATTTGAAAGTGGCAGAAAGAATATTAGCTGACATAAAGGTAAGATTCAAATAAAATAAATTTAATTAACAATGTGAATAAAATGTTACGAGTTTGAATTATTCAAAGCGTTTTTTTATAGAAATAAATAATAAAATTTGCTTATATTACATCTTTGTGCTGTGGTGTTAAGACCTTTTTCCTAAAACTTCTGTACAAGAACGCTTTGTGCACCGCACCTTATTGAAAGTCTTCAATTCTAAATGAACAAATAATTTTCCAAGTTTAATTTTCTATGCCTATTTAAATTCTACTCCCTCCGTCCCATTCTTATTGTCCACTTTTCCTTATTTGGTTATCCCATTCTAATTGTCCACTTTCTATTTTTGGCAAAGATTTTTTACCTAAATACCCCCAACTACCCCAACTTATATTATTTAAAATACCCCCATCTACCACCTTTTCAATTATTATAATCACTTAAATACCCCAACTACCACTTTTACAATTATTATAATCACTTAAAATACCCCACTACCATTTTTCTTAATTTGCGTGCCCACTCAAAAGTGGACAAAAAGAATGGGACGGAGGGAGTATTACCCGATATACAATCTCCACCTCAAAGTCCCTTTAAATAAACAATCTTGATTTATTTTTTTCAAAAGTGTACATTTAAATTAAGTGATGATTTTGACTAGACATCTCATGATGACTTAAATGTGAGAATGAGAAATCAGAGGTATAGCCCACATTGGATATATAGCAAATTGTATGAGATAGACGTAAATATGTAGTTATTTCCATAAGATGAATTTACATAGTTACGTACCAAATTTAATAAGACGGAAGAAGTATACCATACCTTTTGCGGCTCACTTGAACAAAAACAAGGATAGTAGTTAAGCATCCATTTTCATATTTAAAATACGCATTTTAATTTTTTAATGTTTAGCACGTTAGTTTGATTGTTAAAATTGATAATTCAAATATTAAATCACTCGTTATGGTTATTTAAAAGAATGACTTTAGACCTATCAAGCTATCACACAGTCAAGACGGTCTCATACAAAGAGCACACATTGTTGAGTGAGATGACCTCATTTAGAGATGCCCTTCATACATAGGTTAAATAGTCCATTTGATATGTATTATGAAAATATAGACTCTTTATTTGAGATCATCTAAAAGAACGATATCTCACGAAAGTAGTTTTACAAAGAGTTAGTCTTTGATGTTTGCTTTGAATTTGAACTTTGAAGCTTGCCCTTAGAGTTACAGTGGTAATACAAAACTCGTTGAGTCCAAAATCATTTCATTGTTGGGCCAAAGCCCAATCCTACAATAAGCTTTTTATCAAAACTATTAAAAGAAAATTTGAAATAAATAAGATTCTTAATCAAAAATAAGCATGCAATAAAATTCAAATTAAACTTATTCCAAAAGTAAGCGTGTAATCCACAAACCTTAGGTTCGGAACAGACTAAAAAACTGAAACAGGTTGTTCGCTATTACTAACAACGAACAACCTGCTTTAGGTTTTCAGGCTGTTCACACTTAGTAAGTGCAAACAACTCTTGTCTTAAAATCAGCATGTTGACTCTGTTTGACCTGTTCGCAGTTACTAAGTGCGAACAAACACTTGATTTTTTTTGACCAGTTTATTACTGTTCGCACTTACTAAGTGCGAACAGACCCGAAACTGTGCTTTGGGGGTATCAGGCGCTTATATTTAGAATAAGTTTGATTTGGATCTTATTGTATGCTTTTTTTTGATTAAGAATCTTATCTATTTCAAATTTTCACTATTAAATGGTGTGGCCCAAAGTTTAATAGGCCCATGAAACATTTTAGAAACTCCCACTAACCAAACAAAGCAACTAAACAGTTAAACTAATCTATTACGACTAAGTCTTGTATGTGACCGTTGCATCATTACACGAGCTCATAATTAGTTTATTTTTTCTAATTAATCATTTTAAAATCGTAAGTGATTACTTTAACGTTATAGGTGATCACTTTAAAACTATTAAAAATTATCATTATAATACAATAAGTATACATTGGATCGGTTCAAAAGAGATGATATTACCGTGATACAGTCTCATTTTAGAATTTGTGTATTTCATTTGAATGTATTACTCATGTAATTTTTAGAAAAGAAAGCGTTTCATATGTCTGAGAAGGAATACAAATAAAGCTTAAGCTAATGGTTATAGTATATAATATATTATGTATGTTAGCATGATTGTCTATCATGTTTATAAATTGTAGTTCTGCCTTAAATTTTACCACATCAAAGTTTCACACATTACAAATTGATAGTAAATTAATTTCGATACCTTATGCAATTGTGTTGATCTTATTTTGAAAAGA
>CM025919.1:1551490-1644507 GCA_000753965.2 Amaranthus hypochondriacus
ATTTAATTTGAAAATAACACATATAATAAATATCAAATTAGATTGACAAAATAATTATGTGAGAACAAGTTCCTAAATTAACTCTGTTTGCGAATTATCATACTCAAAACCTGCAAAAGAAAAATACAAATTGTATGTCACATTATAGTTGATTCTATAGTATAGAACTTTAGGAGTGGTTAAATATGAACTATGGATATTAATACTTCCTCCGTCCATAATACTTGCTACATTTCACTTTTTTACGTAATCCAATGCACAATTTTGATCATTAATATCTTAAACTACACATTTCTAAAAATTATAAATATTTAATATTATGAAAGTATGCGATTAGACGATTCAAACAAGATCCCACTTAACTATATTTTTACTTACACATTAGTCGCAATATGTAAAATAAGCTTAAACGATGAATAGTGCACAAAATCGAAATGTAGCGAGTATTTTGGAACGGATATGCTAAAAAAAACGCACGTAGCAAAAAATTACAAAAACATTTGAAGTAGAGATATATAGATTGGTTCGGATCAATCATAATCTACATATATCTTAACTCAATTCAAAGATAATCCACATATATTTAATTCAAAGAAACATGTTAATTTATTAATAAAATAAATATATTTATTTATTATAAATAAGACACAAAATAAAAGTTTTGCACACTCTATAACATAATTTGCTTTTAGTGAGATATATATATTTAACGACATTTAATTTAAATATTGTTATTTCAAATTACTAATAGCATATATAGAGGAATTAGTGACATTTATAATACTCTTTAGCAGTATATTAAAAAATCATACTAAAGTTTTTTGCGACATATAAACTTTAGTAACAATTTCATATGTCGCTAAAGACCAAATAAAATGTCGTTAAATCACTTTATAATCGAACTTTAAATAAAAACCAATAATATATTATTACATTAAAAATATAAATTAGTGGCACTTTTTTAATGCCAATAAATCTAATGTCGCAAAAGGTTAAATTCGTAGTAGTGACATGACCCCAAATTTTTCAAGACATTTTTAACTTGAATTACTATACCAGAAACTCACTCAAACATTTCCAAACCTTAATTTTATATGGCTGATGACCATGATCATGATCAAGAGGTGCATTACTTTCATAACTGTGTACAGGTTTAAGTTACAGCAGAGGCATGTGCAGGTATCAAACAGGCATGTGTCCAGCCCTTCATATCATGTGGTTGTTTTGCTATATTTGCATATTAGATTTTGTTTTCTATTTTCATAACAAACCGATTACTATATAGGTAGTTATGGCATGGGCTACCATGGAACTTCTTCATTCATCATCATCATCCTATTCAATGTCGTCCGCTTATAGAAACTATGGACCGGGTCTGGAAAGGAAACAATGGCAACAATTCATACCCATGAAGGAGAGCGCGGCCAAAAGAAATCCTACAGCTCGAGGAAGATTAAGAAAAGTCTTTGCGTCGTGAGAGATAACAAAAATGCAATAGATAAAGTAAATTCGTAAAAACAATTATAAAGCTAAAATGAGAACAATACAACCAATAATAATAATAATAGAAAGGAGAAAAATCAAGCCAACAAAAACCCCAAAAGAAACTTCTTCATTGTGTTATGTAAATGTTCTTTGTTTAGCACTATTTGTTTTTGCATGGAAAAAGTTTAAGAAAAAAAATAATGAATTTACCAATTAGCTTCAAAAAAAGAGTAAGAAATATAAAACATATATTCTTTTGTATTGTTTTTAACTAGTACTCTTGAGTTTTAGTTTCACGAATCAAATCAAATTAAGTTAATAAATTAAAATTAATAAAAGATATATAAGGTCATAAATACTATTAAAATATTAAAATAAAAATAAATAATATTATATTTATTTAAAATTTATATTATAAATAAAAGGCCGGCAAAATAAAAAATGAAAACTTCTTTAAAATATTAAAAAAAAAAAGAGTACAATAATTCTTGGGATACCAAAAATAGAAATGATTTTAGTATAAAATAATTGAAGTGATAACTCCACTCGACCTACTCTGCAGAAACATTTGGTTGCCAGCTTGCTTCACTGTACAAGTAAAAAGAGATCTCGAATAAACTTTGCAATAATTCAAACGCGCGTGACATTCACACTCCCTTTGTCCAACGGTTTCGCTAAACGCAAATTCTTGCCACTGTTCTACCGTAAGACGTTTTATATAAATGTGTTAAATAATTCAATTATTACTTATAATTTATGTGCCTAAAGATCGAATTTTTGGTATCAGATTCTATTTAAACAGATACTTTCTTTGATTTTTAATAGTTACTACATTTTTGTTTTCCACGTTATTCAATACACGATTTTAGTCTTTAATATCTTTAATTTAATATTATGAAAAAATATAGTAAGACGAATTAAGTCAGAAAGTATAGCAACTATTTAAATCGAGAGGAACTATATATGTATTTTGTATATATGTATAGCAAGTTAGCAACTATATATAATACTCACTCCAATTTTATTTAGATGTCCCATTTGCTTAGGTACGGTTATTAATGGTAGTGTGGGGTCCATTAATATAATCATTAACGGTTGTTAATGATTTTATTAATTGTAAAGGTGGTTGTGGGCAGTGGCGAAACTTGAACAAAATGTTAGGGGTGGCGGGGTTAACAAAAAAATTGAATTCAACTAAAATATAGCCAATCAATATATTTAAAAATTATAACGTACATTTTGAATCAAAGTAAACGACGCTCTTTTAGCACTTTAAAATTGTTTGTAATCATATTGACATTGTATGTCGTTGCTATTTGTCTCTAACTATATATTATTAAACTATCAACAAGATAATCGTCGTCCATTTTGTTATAAGTCTTGTCTTTACTATCTTCATAATAGATTATTGTTTTGTATGAGTTTTTATTGATTCAAGTATCAGTTATGCAAACTAATTATTAAATATAAATTAAAAATATAAAACAAACCTTTTAATCGTAGATAGTAAGCTTTTTTTTTTTTCGATTTCTCCCAATCGCTTTCTTCTTTTTTCGTTTCTTGTAGTTGTTAGAATATGATAATTTCATTCCTAATTTGATAAGCCATTATTACTTATTAGACTTTTTTTTGTTTCAGTTATTCTCTTCATTAAATTGTGTTGCTTTTATTTTGTTGGACTAAAATTATAAGAAAATATAAATAACAGTTGTATATTAAAAAAAATTTGCCGAAAATCTCAGAGAGGCGAAGCCCCTACCCGCCCTTAACTATGTTTCGCCCCTGGTTGTGGGGTATTGTAAGTAGTAAAAGTTGGGGTATTTTGGACATTACATGTGTAAACATGGAGTATTTAGGTAAAAAAAAATTAATTAAAAAGAAAATGCGACAATTAATATGAATTTGCCAAATAAGAAAATCGACTATTTGTATTTTAATTGACCCGGATTGTAATTTTCAACTCGATAAAACAGGATATCCGAATCCGGCTAATTTTAACCATTATATTTCGAAAATGGCTGGCGACCTAAAACAAAATCGTAACCGTCGATTGAATCGAATCGACGGCATTTAAACTGTGATGGTTTGAAAAGGAGGGAATAATTATAAACCGTACGATCCAATCCCTTTTCATTTATAAACCTTGAGAAGGAATTGATATTTTTCTCACCACCCTCACTCTCACACTCTCACTCGCACTCGCTCACTCTTTCTCTCTCTTCTCATTCGTTACTATTCGCTTGATATTCAGTCAGGTATCGATCAACATTTTCAACAATGTTTTAGGTTTTGTATTTGTTTGTAGTAGTTTTGATTTTGTTTCTGAATTTGCGTTGATTCTGTAAGTTTTTCTGTTTTAGTTTTTTTTATACTTTGATTGATGAATGATTTCAAAAGATTTTATTGTGAATTATGAGTTTAAGTGGTTGTTTATAGTTGGTTTGTGAATTAGAGTTAAGTCTACTGGTTTTGAGTTGGAATTATTTGGAAATGGTGCTATAACGCTTTTGCGATTACAAATTCGTTGTAATTGTAGTGAATTGGTCAGTTATCTGGTTGATTTTTGCTTTCGAGTTTAGATAAGTGATGCTGAGAGTGAGTTGAATTAGGTTGGTAATTGTTAGCAATGGAATTTGCGATTATGATTTTCGTTAGATCTGATGGTTTGAACGATTTTGATTGTACTGGATTTGAAGATACGCAGTTATTTTGGATTGGATCTATGTAGTTTGAGTCAGGTTTTATATATTGCAAATTAGCTCGCTGGTCTAGTTCACTTGGACCGATTTTGAAACATTTCATGTCTTGGTTGAATGTAAGAGTTGAGAGATGCCGACTCAAATAAATATGTTGGGATCTGCTGATTGATTTTGGTGAAGTTGTTTGATCTAATGAAATGACTACCGTTTCAAGCAATGGAAGCTTGTGCTATATAACCAGAAATTTACTGATATGCAGTGAACATTGTCTAACAATTTAGGTAGTTTTAGTTGCAATTTGGAAAACGTATGTTGCTGTCTAGTGCCTTGCCGCCGTATACAATAATCAATAACATATTGTTGTCAAACTGTTGTCTGGTAAACTATGTCGCCCGAGGCTTAAGCTCCTGGTTAATGGAACTTTATATTTTAAACCATTTGATGAGAAATGTTTAAGTGTGTCGAAAATGGAGATCCGTATGTGTTGGCAATGTTGAATACTTTTGTGAATTCAGTAGTACATAGGAGCACTTACAAGGATGCTCGTTATTCGATTCTACTGCTTTAATTCGATTAACAGTAAAACATTGCAGCATCTAATACCAATTACTATGCCTGATTTCTCGGAGATTATGTCTGCACCTTACTTTCTATGAATAATATGTCTTGTTAGCTTTTACTATTCTTGATTCTACTGTGTAAATTATGAATGGTTACGTAATTACTAGGAAAGTATGCCATAATAAATTTACTTTCTAAATTTGTGTGCATATGTTTAATAAGAAATTATGAATGCATGTCTTACTTCTCTTATGTTTGATATGACTGTTGAAGTCTGTATCAGCTGAAATTACTGGGAATTTACCTGGTAATTATATATTTATACGGGTAGAACCTGGTTGAATATCCTTGATTGGGTTGATTTGGTTCTTTTATTTTAGTTTCAGTAGTTAATTTTGTAACTAGTATGGGCTTACATTAGTTTGCTTTCAGGATGGTCGGAACTTTAACTAATCCAAGTTTTAATGATCCAAGTTTTAATTTAGGGAAAATGAGAGAAATCCTTCATGTCCAGGGTGGTCAGTGTGGTAACCAGATTGGATCTAAATTTTGGGAGGTTGTATGTGACGAGCATGGCATTGACCCCACTGGAAGATATGTTGGTACATCAGACTTGCAATTGGAGCGTGTCAATGTCTACTACAATGAGGCTTCATGCGGAAGATTTGTTCCTCGTGCTGTGCTGATGGATCTTGAGCCTGGTACCATGGATGCTGTCAGAACTGGTCCATATGGTCAGATCTTTCGCCCTGACAACTTTGTTTTCGGGCAGTCCGGTGCTGGTAACAATTGGGCTAAGGGTCATTACACCGAAGGTGCTGAGCTTATTGACTCAGTTCTCGATGTTGTGAGGAAGGAAGCTGAGAACTGTGACTGTTTGCAAGGTATACTATGATAACTCTTGCTTACTGTTGCGATATTGTACAACCTGCTACTTGATTGTCTATTTGTCCATGTTTTATATTCTTTGGAAGTTTGGTTATGATTTATCTCATTATGCTTCTTCTTCCATTTGCAATCCAGGATTCCAAGTGTGCCACTCTTTGGGTGGAGGAACAGGTTCTGGTATGGGTACTTTATTGATTTCCAAGATCAGGGAGGAGTATCCCGACAGGATGATGCTTACCTTCTCCGTTTTCCCATCACCAAAAGTTTCAGACACAGTGGTTGAGCCATACAACGCCACCCTCTCTGTTCACCAACTTGTTGAGAATGCAGATGAGTGTATGGTGTTGGACAATGAAGCACTTTATGACATTTGTTTCAGGACTCTGAAGCTCACAACACCCAGCTGTGAGTATTGTTTTTTTCTCTAATCACAATGCCTTTCTAGAGATTTGTTAGTGTTATTTGTTCAATTTATTAGTATTTGGCTGTCTTTGGTAAATTTAGCAGTGCACTAGTGTCCCCCTTCTATCATTAATGATACTATCATAACAACCAAGTGCACATACCACCAAATATCTTCCACATTGTGGACTTGCGGTTATGTTTGTTTAGCCCGAGACTGAGAGTAACTGTGGTTGCCAAATCTCTTCTACATTGTGCCAAGCTGAATAACTCTTCTTTTTCTGCTATGCTTCCTGCAATGCAGATTTGTCTTGTACTTCTAAATGAATTTTTTATTTCGTTTATGGATAAAAAAATATCATTTGTGATGCTCTACTGTGGTGCCATCAATTTTTGAGTAAGCCACTGATTTATTTGTTATTTGGATGCAGTTGGTGATCTTAACCATTTGATCTCTGCCACCATGAGTGGTGTCACATGCTGCCTCCGGTTCCCTGGTCAGTTAAACTCTGACCTACGTAAGCTTGCTGTGAACTTGATCCCTTTCCCCCGTCTCCACTTCTTCATGGTTGGGTTTGCCCCCTTGACTTCACGTGGATCCCAGCAGTACCGTGCCCTTACTGTCCCTGAGCTCACCCAACAAATGTGGGATGCTAAGAACATGATGTGTGCCGCTGACCCCAGGCATGGACGGTACCTCACCGCCTCAGCCATGTTCCGAGGCAAGATGTCCACCAAGGAAGTAGATGAGCAGATGATCAACGTCCAGAACAAGAACTCGTCCTACTTCGTCGAGTGGATCCCCAACAATGTGAAGTCAAGTGTTTGTGACATCCCACCCCGTGGTTTGAGCATGGCCTCAACCTTCATCGGTAACTCAACTTCCATCCAAGAAATGTTCAGGAGGGTGAGTGAGCAATTCACAGCTATGTTTAGGAGGAAGGCTTTCTTGCATTGGTACACCGGTGAAGGTATGGACGAGATGGAGTTCACCGAGGCTGAGAGCAACATGAACGATCTTGTATCAGAATACCAGCAGTACCAGGACGCCACTGCTGATGATGAAGGTGAGTACGAGGATGAGTTGTCTGATCAAGAAGAGGTTTAAGAAAGAGAGCTTTTTAGTAAGTCTGCTCGGATAAATTCGCAACCTCGTGTACGTTTGTGTGTTTACTATCAGATGATTTGTGTGTATAATGTGGAAAAGAAGGGGGATATGTGATATGCAGTGGAAAGTATTTGGTCATGTTATGTCTTACTAGCTTTGTGATTTCTAGTTATGTAGTCATATTTGATATTATTACATGGTTTGACGTTGCTATGTCCAATTTACTTTCTGGGAGTAGTTTGTTTTAATGGCCTTTCGGCTGTTTTATGTTGTGTTGTAGAAGTATATGCCCTTAAATGAGTATTCTTTTTGGTTTGTTGCTAATTATCTACTTGTTTCTCATTTAAGACGGTTTCATCATTTTGTAACTAATATACACACTTAATTTTTAGTGTATAGCAAATCATTTAAAAATATTAAATTTGACGTTTCAAATACTTATTGTCTAAATTTTAGAATCCTTATGTAGACTTGTCTCACTCTCATACCAAGAGAAGAGTTATAATTGTGTTGTTAGTACGGGATGTTTGGACAATATTTTTGGGCTTTTAGCTTAGGCGGAAAAGCATGGAGATATGGGGCTTCAAAATGGTAAATATTTGGAACATATTGGGCCTCAATATCATTCCTTGATTCTGATTCTTGACTCCTTTTTCTCGTGTAATAAATTTCAGCTCGTTTTGTATGAAACTGTTTCACCATAAAATATACTCATATTATTAGTTTGTTGATTACTTTAAAGGAAAAATTATAAGAAACTACCTAATCTATATACCTTTTTTTAAAAAGCTATCTTATATAATACAGTTCTTTGCAAAACACTACCTTTTACTGATTTTCGTTAGTTGACTGTTACCATTAACGTTGACCTGCACAAAATTGTACTCCCTCCTATTCAACCTAAATGTCCCATTTAGTTTTTTCACACTTGCCAAGACAACATTTTGGCCCTTAATATCTCAAATTATTCTTAATTAAAAATTATGAAAATTTGATATTAATAATCCTTGTATTGAGACGAATCAAACAAGATCCCACATGACTATATTTTAACTTATAGATTAAGAGTAAAATACAAATTAAGAGTGATGAGTGAATAGTGCCAAAAAACTAAATGGGACATTTAGGTTGAATAGGAGGTAGTATTATATAAGGTAGTGTTTTGCAAAAAATTGTATTATATAAGGTAGTGTTTTGCAAAGAATTGTATTATATAAGGTAGTTTTTTGTGCAGGTCAATGTTAATGTTAACAGTTAGCTGACGAAAATCAGTAAAATGTAGTGTTTTGCAAAAAATTGTATTATATAAGGTAGTTTTTTGCAAAATTTTTTATATAAGGTAGTTTTTTTAAAAAAGGTGTATAGATTATGTAGTTTCTTATAATTTTTCCTACTTTAAAATTCTAAATAATCACTTTAAAAAATTAAATGTATATGTGTCAACCCAAGAAAAATAAATTTACTATGAGATTATCTCATTTAAGAATTTGTTAATAAAGTTTGCACACCACTAATCTCTCCATCTCTCTAATCAATTCTACGGTTATTAAGCTTATTGTTAGATATCTATGTTGATGACTTTTGAAGATTTTTTTCCTAATTTTACTAACTCTGGCTCAAATTAGCAACACAAAAACTTGAGTGAGACCGTCTCACTTGTGAGAAGCGTCCTATTGGGCCGACCCAATTGTATATATTATTTTTTTTACCAAATTTACAAATTAAATTGTCAATTTTAAGAGTTAAAAGACCAATTTGAAAACTTAAAAGAACAATTTCAAGGATTTAAAATTGACAGTTTAAATCATGAAATATGACAATTTCAAGACTTGAAAGTTCAATTTCAATACTTTAAAAACCAATTTTTAGACTTAAAAGACCAACTACTAGACTTAAAATTTTCATTTAAACTTTAAAGTAGGATAACTCAAACAATAATGTTGATATTAAAAACTTTAAAATTGACCTTTTAAGTCTTAAAATTGGATTTCTAAGTCTTAAAATTGTCCTTTTAAGTCTTAAAATTAGTATGTCAAAATATTCTAAAAAAACTTATTGGGCTTGGATTGATTGCACGAATAAGGCGGTCTCACAGGAGACTTTCTGAATTAGCAAAGGTTATTGGTCTTAGGGCTTTTAGCATATGTGATGGGCCAAAAAATATGGGATAAGGAGGTTCAAAAGTGGAACGGGCTAGCACGTGGGCCAACCAAGCAAGTCTCAACACAATACAATCGGACATGACTAGGTACAACGCACGATAGATGAGGAAGTCTTAGTAAATAACGATGATTTGTAAAGTTAACTAATCATTTTTATGTGATAAGATTTGATAGGATGAGACTTTTATGATTTAAATTTACCTTTTTTGAATTTGTATATATTATTATTATTATTATTTTGTTTTTTTGTGGTGATTTACAAATAACGGTTATTGATTAGTAATTATTGCACGATAGATAGGACACAAGGGTTGCTCGAACCAACAAAACACAACTTTCATTGTTAAACCTCACTTTTAGCAACTTTTATATGAGATCATATCATAATAAGATAAATTTATTTAAGGAGCCAAAATTCATTAAAAAGGGTGTTTAAACATTCAAAGTATCAATTTTAATATTTAAATGACATGATAAATATTAAATAATTAAAAGTTAGTATTTAAAGTATGAAGGTGAATGTATAAGTATTTATTAGGACTATATCGCCCTATAAAACTGTATCACAATGAGACCGTATTATATTAGGATTTGTGCCTCGTTTTTACTTGACAAGTACGCCACGATGTGGGACGATAATATGCAAAATACTTTTTCGTGAAAAATAAATTTCTGTAAGAATTATTTTTAAAGGAAAATGCAATCAGTTTCAATTTCATGAAAAAGTATTAGTTTAAGAGAAAAGTGTGGGGAGTTAAAGTTAAAATGGGAGCTTGAAAAAAAAATTTAATATTTTTTAGTTTTCGAGAAAAGTTTTTTAAAAACGATGAACTTGAGGGGAAAATTTATAAGGAAAACACTCTTGAACATTATATGATAATAATTCAAAAGGTAAAGTAGAAACTTAATAAGACGAGAGGAGTACAGAGAACCAAAATAATATAGTGATGAGATCACTTAATTGGTTGTGGGCCACTTTGATATCTCAAAATATAACATATGATTTTTTTTTTCTTTGAAGTAATATTACATATGAATTTTTGTTATACTGATTATAGTTAGATAAAATTAAATGCAAAATTTAAATAAATATTAATGATAAAAATTTAACTTCAATATGCTAATAATTTTTCCAAAATATGCCATTCAAATAATGCTTATCCATGTCGACAGATCCGAATATGAATATAAGTGTTAGCAAAAAAGGGGGCCCAATCGTAGTGGTATTCATCCATTGGGCCCACATGCTAAATAATCGATGCCGAATGACAGATTTCTCGTGGTACTTAACAATTGGATGTATAAAAGTAACAAAACATTTCCATTTCACAAATTGTGACGGAAGCTGTTGTAGTGAGACTATTTTTATTGGACTGGTTTGATATACATATATTGTCTAACGGAAATTCTTATGAGAGACGGTCTCTATAAGAGACTATATCTAATTGAACTGACCTATAAAGGAAAATGTAGAGTAAAAGTAAATATTAAGTTTTAATGGGCTGGGCCTGAAAGACGTCTTTCAGAAAGACAGTCTCTCAGGAGACTAGCTGATTGTCTAAAAGTAATTATTTATAACTTTAAAATGATTATTTGTAACTTTAAAGTAATCAGTTTTAAAGTGACCATGTTTTCTCTTTAAAAAAAATGATCATGTTTTATAGTTTTAAAGTGATCACTTATAACCTTAAAGTGATAACTATAATCTTAAAGTAATTAATTATAGAAATGAGCTAATCATATGAGTCTGTCTCATGGTACGATCTCATACAAAAGTTCGGGTTTCTGCAAGTCTTTTGTAAAACAGTTTCACCATGAGATGTACCCATATAATTAACTCATTCTCCAATTGATCACTTTAATATTATAAGTGATTACTTTATGACAAAAAAGCTCCTCAATTTAAATATAATCGATCATTTTAAGATTACAAGTGATCAATTTAAAACAGTTTGTACTCATTTAAGGTTATAATTGTCAATTAACCACTTTAAGATTGCAAAAAAGCACTTTTAAATAATTATAAGTATTTCGTTATAGACTATAAATATATATATTAAATCAGGTATTTTTGTTTGACACAATCACATCATTACATTCCTGAGAGACTGTCTATGACAAAGACGACTCTCCTAACAGCCCAGTCCAATGATTTTAAATTTAAAAATAAGATTGATGACTAATCAGTTACTTATTTTGCAAAATGAGCTGATTCATAATTACCCGTCTACACTATAAACGGTCTATAGCAAGAATTTGTGTAATGTTAAAACTATAAACATTATGGCCAAAAATGGTTAGATTTGGTCCATACAAATTCTATAAAGAATAGGGGAAAAAATAAAGTTTGGACCACAAACCTTGTGATATTATGACCACTTATAGCTTATTATTTTTCTTGTTCATGAATCATATGAAAACTTGAATTTTCCATTTTCCTTTGTCCAATTGAGATATTGACATGTATTTGGATGAAATTTGCTAAGAGATTGATAGTTTTGAGTAATTTGAGAAGTGCAACATCTATGAATAACTACAACATAATGGTGTGACCTTTTTCTTTTGGTAGGTAAAGTGGGGTCAACTTAAGGAAGAAATATTATTGCTAGCTTACTTCACCTTAATGCAATTATATTTATTAAAAAATAAATAAATTTAGTAATTTTAGTAATGCAAACAATAAATTACAATATAAATGAGTAAAAAATATCTAATGTTCGCAATCTTAGTAGTTGAAGAGTGTTTAGTGGTGTAGATAATAACTTTTAGAACATTACAATTTTCAGGATTTTTTTTACATTTTTTTGAATAAATTATTTTCTAATTGTTTTCATAAAACTATTTTATCGAAGAACATATAATAATTTTCAGATCAAATTAAACATATAATATCTAATATCTAACAACTGTCTTGCGCGGAATGAGACATGAAGTGGACTTCTCTTTCCCTCAAGGTTATTGGCCTCTTTTTCGGCCATTTAATTTGACTTTTCACTATTTTTTAGGTGGTCAAATGAGACCACATGTGTAATAGAAAAGTGTAGATTTTTAAAATTTTTATAGGTGTAAAGTAGAGTTATTAGGTGTAATGGTGTAAAAAAGTTAAATTTAGTAGGAATAAATTGGTAAAATTATTGTAGCCAAAATAGAAATGAGACATTTAAGGTGAATAGAAGAGACTATTAATTATTGAATCCGATTTGAATTTTTAAAAATAGTAACAAATTATTTCATTTCAAGTACCCATCTGCACTCACTCATCCTACTTGATATGGTGAATTACGCATAACTATTAACGATCATTTCAGCAATCAGGTGTTCTTTGGCGTTGAAATTAAATTTAAAAAAATGTTATATTTTTTAATTATAATTTTGTATATATTGTTTTGCATTAGATTTTTTTTCTATGTGTATTAGTTATTTGTACTCTTTGTAACGTTTTTCTTTTATACGGTTAGCAACGAAAAGCAAAACACAAATTCTTACTTGAGACCGTCTTTTGTAAAGACGGCTCTCAAAAGCCCAGTTCAATTATAAATATATATTGTTAAAACTCTAAATATAGATTTGGACTGAACTTTTAAGAGTCGTCTTTATAAAAGACGGTCTCTCGAACATCTGAAAGCAAAATGCATGTATTAAAAATGTTGGATGTAAAATAATTTGTTGGGTTTTTATGGTGAGTGTGTGGGTCAAGTGTGGGCAGCCCGATTACAACAGAATGCGTAAACATTCATTGAATACTTTCAACTTTCAAGCAAATAAAACATGACCAACACTATTTTTGACATTACATGCTTTATTTTCGGATTGATATGAAGTATATAGGTAGACCGGTTAAGTTTTGACTGCACTTAAAATTTACTCAAATCTGATTGAAACTTGAATTCGATCGTTTTAATCCGTTTTTAGTTACGTATTAGCATTTTTAGTTTCACATCAGTATTTTTAGATATACGTTTTCATTTATATTTGAATTCACTACAAACAAAATTTTTATAATATATATTTTTGAAAAAATTGATGATACGAAAAAAATAAAAGCCAAATGACTTGCTGGGTTGATACAAATATGTCCCAAATCCGTAATGATCCGACTCAAAATTGATCCGATCAAAAAAAAAACCTGACTCGAAACCTGCTGGACTAAACATTTTGACAGGTATACGTATAAGATACATCATTGGGCATAACCTTTAAAATATAGAGATTTTAATTATTAGGAGCAGTTGTAAATGGTTTTTTTATCGTGGTAAGGTTAGAAAAAATTATTTACAGGTTTTAATCATGAGGTAAACATATGATATACTAACTTCCGTTTCATAATATTCGCACCGGCTCGACTTGGCACATGTATTAAGGAAATAATTGGTTGATAACAATTAAATTGTTGTCTTTAAAGAATGACAAAAGTGTAAGAATTAAATAAGTTAGTATGAGTTATTTTTGTTAAAAAAATCTGCTTTCTCCCTCCTATTTCAATCACAAAACTAATTGTATTTTATATTGTATTATTTATTATGTATCATTTCTTATATAAATTAGATCATTTTTTTTTAAACTCATTTATACAAGCTCTATCGTTCATACAATTTAATTTTTATATTTTATATTTTTTACTATCGTATTTATTACATTAAAAGACAAAATATTATAACTGATCTACTCCTTTTAAAAATCACTCCATTTGTTTTGATGCAATTCCATTGATACTAAGGTAGTACTACTAATTTTACATCTTTCACAATTATTTTAATACTTTAATTATATTTATATTGACTTTTTTAATCGTTTAAATATTTACCATCAATCCAATCGAGCTCTAATAATAAAGAATTATTTTTGATACTAATGGTAAAAGTGGAATATTCCTTGTAAGGAGGCATTTAGATTCAAGACTGTGAGGGGATCAAAGAGAGGGGGCCGTCAACCGATTAATTCATCTGACACCGTTAATGTGCACGTGCACTAAACTTACTTTGCCAATCATATGGGTCCCATACGGCTTACGTGGAATTAGCGTATACAAAAATAAAGCACAACAAATTTAATACTTTGTCTTATTTTATTTTTTAACGCTATTCATAATTCACCATTTTAATTTTAATTTTAGTTTTATTTTTAATCTATAATTTTTAGTTATGCACCGTTAAAAATACGAAGATTTTAATATATATCTTGACAAATATGAGCAAATGATCAGGGGACAAAGTCATTGAAATGGAAGGAGTATGATAGTGGTATCCTAGTCGGGGTGGAGGTGGAACTATGCCTAGTCAATAATGTCAGCTGACAACATTTAACTTATGTATGCAACTATATGTCTAAAATAGCACAAACTGTTGTGAGAGACGATCTCTCAGAGAGACTCATTAGATTTATGGGCTAAATAGCCCAATTAATACAAATTAAAGAAAAAACATAAACGTGGGCTACTTATTTTGAGGTGGTCTCTTTGAAAGACGGTCTCTCACAAGAGTAGCTCCTAAAATAATAATTTATGTGTTGATTAAATTAATATATGAGTTTTGATATGTGACAACATTAATGATTAATCCTAACTAAACCCTTATTAACCTTTTTTTTAAATACTATTGATATTCTTTAATTTTTTTCTAAATTCAAACCCACATAAGTGGCTAGTGCTTCCTGCAGTTGTGTTTCAAAATTGTGAGATAAAATAGTTTTGTATATTAGATAGTGTAAAACAAACTTATTTCAAGAGATAAATACAAGTATTTTGCAATAAATTTGATATGAAAAGACGTTAAATTATGAGAAAATTTTAATAATGTGAGAGCTTATTTTTTTGGTCTCCACCTATTTAAGAGTTTTCATTTTTAGATATTTAAGGGGTAATTTAAGTGATGAAAATATTGATTTTAAGTATAGGTTTAAAATGGACTTAGTCTATAATATTTTTGTGTAAATTTTTTTTAAATCTTTTATTTAAAGGTCTATATATACTAGTTACTCTCCCTTCCAATCGAATATTTAGATTAAATGAGATGAAAATAAGAAATAATGGATTTAAATTCAATCAGTAGTCTTAAAAAATTAAAAGATTTTATTATGATTGAAAAACCAAAGATTTTAATCTAATATTGTAGATGGAATTAAATTGACTTTTTTTTTGTGTCAATCATCAATGAAAAATAATATATTATGTTTAACAAAATTACTTCCTAATTTATACTTCAACAAAATGACATGATATTAATTCATTATGTTTTATTATATTATTTTGCGATTGATTTTTTTACTTTGCAAGATCATTTAAATGTCTCAATAATATTTTAAAAGAATTTGTACTATAACACAATATTCCTACATAAATGATCATGCTAAGATTATTCTCACATCTTTTTCTCCAATTTTAATTTGGAGAATATTTACAAATGCTTTGTGATAATTTTTAATAATATTAATATTCTTTGAATAATGTACTCTAGAAAAAGTGGGCCATGGAATTGCCTCTAATTTATGATCATATGCTTAGATAACATACTGAGCAAGAATTTCTTTTAGGAGTCTACATACGCTAACAGTATTCAGGTTCTTGCATTTCATGATTTGTGTCAAGGTTCTCATCATCTAAATAAAATAAAATAAAATAAAAACAAAAGAAAAATTCCTTTGTTTCAATTTGTTCTTCCCGTTTATTTTTTAAGCATAACCTAATGCGAATTTAAAAGTCATATATCTATAGCCGGTTCTTAGCATATCCCGGGTAGCCAACCCCTAGAACCTCTAAAAATAAGGGGTTTTTAAATATTAAATGGTGCTATTCAGACCTGATTTTGAGCAGTACTTTTTAAATGATTTGTTTGTAAACTTTTTTGTATGTTTGAAGTAACTTTAGAATATAATACTATAATACATTTTGTCTTAAATTATTTTTCTTGAAGTAGAAAATTTTTTATCTTTTAATATAATTAAAAACCCCATTGTGAAAGATATTGTAAAATAAATAAGACCTCTAAAATCTTTGCTCCGCCCCTGTATATAACTTAATTGTCGGTAATTTCTAAAAAATTACAAAAAAAAACATAATATTTAGGATTATATATATATATATATATATATATATATATATATATATATATATATATATATATATATATATATATATATATATATATATATATATATTTGAAAAATTCTCAACCTTAGCTTTGATTATATACGAAGATATCAAGATATGGAAGTCAAGGTATACCCTTGAATACACATTGTACGCAACATGATACTATGTCCAACCATGTATTGTCTCCTCGCAAGTATGAAAAGGTGGCAACTAGCTAATTTGGTATTTTTTATTTCTTAATAAAGTCTCAATATTTAGTCAATTTAATATATTTTTTTATGAAGTTATTTTTAAAAGTAATTAGTTTATAATATGACTAGTATAGCTAGAGTATATTTTGTTTTAAATATCGATATCACCTTTTGAGATCTTAAATGGATATATGATTTTTCTATATATCCAAAATTATAGTCAAAATTTTCTCTCCTTAAAGTAAAATATTCAAAATGAAAAAGAACATTAGAAAACGAACCGAGTATTCTGATTTTCAAGATGAAAGCTAAAACATTCATTAAAATGTAGAAAGCATCGATCAATCAATGTATAAATGCTACTCCTTTGATTTTTTTTATTCCTCTCATTTACTTTAATACAAAGCAATTTTTGAACTGTAATATCTCAAGATGCGCATCATAAAATATCATAAAAAAAGCATGAAAAAACTACTATACTAAAAGGAATATATATATATATAAAAGGAATATAAAAAATATATCGCATGCATACATATTTTATTTTTTGTATAATATTTCTCATAAAGCTTATTAGTGTTATTTGATCCTTTAAAAAATATGAATCTTGTTAATATAAACAATACAACAAATTTAGCTTTTTGCGACATTGGATTTAGTGGTATTAAAAAAAATGCCACTGATTCATATTTTTAGTATAATAATTATTGGTTTTTATTTTAAGTTCCACCATAAAGTGATTTAACGACACTTAATTTGGTCTTTAGTGGCATATGTAATTGTCACTATAGTGTATTGTGGCATTTGTGAGAAAGGTCACTAGATCCTATGTCGCTAAGGCCTTGTTTGGATTGAGGGAAATGGAGGGAAAAGAAAAGAAAGGATTTGGAGGGAAGGGGAATCTCTTGTTTGGATAGCAAAAAGGGAGAGAGAGAATTTGGAGGGAAGGGATTTGGAGGGATTAAGTCCCTTCATTTTGTTAACATCTAAATCTCTCCATTAAAGGAAAGATTTAGAAGGAAAATGAAATTCCTTTCTTTCCCCTTCCCTTCTTTCCTATACAAACAATGAAGTCCTTCCTTTCCTTCTCCTTCCTTTCCCTCACCTTCCTTTCCTTTCTTTTCTCTCCTAATTTGCTATAAAAGCTTTAGTGTGACTTTTTAATATGCTGCTAAAGGATCTAATAAATGTCACTAAATCCTCTATATACACTATAAGAAATTTGAAATAGCAACATTTAATTTAAATGTCGCTAAATATATCCCACTAAAAGCAAATTATGCTGCAGTGAAATAGTATTGTCAATTCTATTAAAGCTCATTTAATTTTAGTGTAACTTAATTAATATTTATAAAGTAATATGATATAATTAATTTATTGAGATGTGAGGGGTGAATGAACAAAATGGGGTGATGATGATGTAACACCCGACCCAACAGACCACCGGTGACTACTCATAGAAACTGTAGACTGGCCCACAGACCAACACAAGTCTTTCCAGTGCACTTTGCCTCACTCGTGCGCACCCGAGAAAACTTCCCAGGAGATCACTCATCCTAAGATTGCTCCCCACCAAGCACACTTAACTGTGGAGTTCTTAGCAAAATGCGTTCCCATGAAAAGAAGATGCACCTTGTTGATATGAGTAGTCTATCAATCCCTTTTCAAGCTGAATCTGGGGTATCACAGATGATGGTACTCATTGAACAATTAGTGATATACTGAGTAACATATAAGTCTGATGGGCTATTATTCCGATTCTAACACCAATTCATTATAGGATGAAATTTATCGGATTTGTGACCAGTATAGTTAATCTCCTCTTATGTAAAGTTTGTTGTGTACAAGTACAGTAATAAATTTATCAGATAGGTCAAAGTGAAACTAAAGAGTGTTGTTTGGGCCCACCTAATGGAAGATTAAGAAACAATTAGAAGTGAATTAGTATATGTTGCTTAGCAATTAGCTTGAGATGAGAGTAGGTGTCTACCAACAACACTTGTTCACATTAGTATTGATGGAAATTAGATTATACTTTTCTTTGCTTTGCATTTTGTTAATAATCTCTAATAATTTAATTTGCTTCTCATCAAAGTTGTCTGTTACCTCCTCTCTATTCAACATACTTCACATTCTTGGCATCTTTAGCATGCTTTTTTTGCATTTCCAGCTCATAAATAACTGAATTTTCCTATCTTTTGTTGCATTTATTGTTTGTTTCTTTATTTATCTCTTTAATTAAAATATTTAATATATAACAAATTTTGAAAAATATTCAATGTTTTTGTTTATATTATACTCCTACATATAGTAATATTTAATATTTAACAAGTTTTTCTAGTCTAAGAAGTCGGAAATTCAGGATTGTTATACCTTCTTTCGGTCTTACCCGTTTTAAAATTTCACACTTTAGCCCTTCAACTAAAAATAAAAAATATATAATTTTTTCTATTTATATATATTACTAATTCTGTATTTTATATTAGTTAAATTAATTTGTCAATGAATTTACGGTAGATATCTGATTAATGGTATATTTTTTGTGTGAGAGTATAGACTAGATAATCCAAACAAATAAGAGAGGAATGAGAATAAATTCCTTTCATAATTAGGGTGAAAGGAAAAGGCAAATAACCCTATAATTCTCGATTTAGTCAATGGTGTTAAATAATGGTAATAGAAATTAATTTTAGTATTAGTTTTGGAAAATAGTGTTTTATCATTTTCATGGTAATGAAGTTCTCCTTAAAAATTGTTTTTCTTGATCTTTACAGTTTTCATTACCATTTAATATTACGTTTCTTGGTGATAGTGGATGAAATGAAAATAATTATATTATGATAGACATGATCATAATTCACTATATATAGTCAAGTAACTTTACAAGATGAATAACATTAAATTTTCATCATCATTTTCACAATTTAATCATTAATAATTTTCCAATAAAATATATATAACAATTTAATTTAATATACCGCTTTCTTAAGCTTCAACAAAGAAACATTGTTTTAAAAAAAGACTTCAAACAATGTAGTTAGTCTCGCTAAAAAATTATGAGTTATGACATAAAACTAAAAAAAATAAGATGTAATCTAGTGTTTTGAATATTATTAAATCACAAATTCTTGCTTGAGACCGTCTTTTGTAAAGACGGCTCTCAAAAGCCCAGTCCAATTCTTAATATATATTACAACTCTAAATATAGATTTAAGCTGGACTTTTAAAAGTAGTCTTTACAAAAGACGGTCTCTCAAGAGAGCACCGGGTCTTTTTCGAATTTGTACTTGTAGCCCTAATATTACAACCCCAAATGATATTAGGGTCCTTGAGAGACAATGAGAACCACATAAGTATAGGGTTTTAAAAGATTAAAAATAAAAGGAAGGGTTCTTTATAAAAAAGACAATTGAAAGAGTACAAAAATGTTTATTTTGATTTATTTACAATTAAGTTCCAATAAATTTATTTTAAACCCAAATCATTTATTTCAATCAAGAAATGTTTATTGTAATATCCTAATTTTTTTAACAAAAGAAGTAAAATTATTTATTTTTGGCTAAATTGAATAAATTACATAAATAAACCCGGTCTAGTTCCCCCATGAATAGTTATAACTTTTAATTAATGTCAGTATAAATTGAATGTCCTTTGCTGTGCTGCTTATGATTACTGATTTCTAGATATTTACCATACCTTATTTTGCACTATTGCACACCTGAAAACTTCCCAAATTAAGTACCACTGCTATTTTTGTAACAATGTTTTTTTCAATTTATTCCCTCGGTGGTTCAATCATGTTACATTTACAATATTTACAATATTTTTCTTTCTAGTCCGTTTTATAGATTTTACAAATCACGTTTCTTAATCTGACTTGACCCAATACTTTTTTAAGAGTCTCATATAGTAAACATTTTACCTTATTTTCTCTTTTTTTGTTTTGCACGAGAAAAATACTTGTTATAAAACCCACGAGACAAGAGCACTATATGCAAATCGTAGAATCCAAAGTGACAAAGAGAGAATAGATTTGCCAAAACTCCAGATTTTTCTAAAATCGTACAATTCGGGGGTCCGGGAGACTCTTTAATCGCACTCTCCTGTATGGGTATAATGATGATTTTTTTTAGAATGATATAGTCCTATAAACAACTTGGCAAGCTGCATAGAATGGTTTTTTTTTTTTTTTTTTTTGGTTTTATTTCCCTTTGCACAAATATATAAAGTAACATATGTACTTCCATTTTTGGTTACATATCTATGTGAGCTTAATGAAGATGCACATTAGTTTTTGTGCACAATTTAAACTGTGTACCAAACAGTCACTAAAACATAGCAAGTTATATCAGGACTCTAAGTTCAAATGTCTGCTAAAGCAACTGCTCAAGAGAGAATGTTTCCCGGAGAGTCGGAGATCTTATTTCCCTAGACTAGGGAAACTGAATGACCATTTGTCGGATTCATCCAACACTCGAATATTGGCAAGAAGCTCAAACTTCCACTAAAGTACACTTGCTATCGGAAATATGTCAGCCACGGTGAAACGAAAAGTTGGGACGC
Source organism: Amaranthus hypochondriacus (assembly GCA_000753965.2). Taxonomy (NCBI): domain Eukaryota; kingdom Viridiplantae; phylum Streptophyta; class Magnoliopsida; order Caryophyllales; family Amaranthaceae; genus Amaranthus; species Amaranthus hypochondriacus. The sequence continues at coordinate 1,572,637 of CM025919.1, forward strand.
ACGGATTATTATCTCCTTCCATTCGCCCAATTCCTGTTGTTGTTACCGAATTTGGCAAATGGGTTAGGTCTCGTAAGACCTTGCTTCGGAAGGTCTTGTATCTCCATCACTTGTATGGTCCTCTGCCTCTTTGCTGTTTATATCAGGAAAAACATGTCAAGCTACATACATAACTTTAAACTAGGTAGGTATCGGGATTTGGGTGTATGAAAAATACCATTCTCGGCTTGTTGATACCGCTCTTGAAGTTTCCTTTTTGTGGCTTCTAGTTTATCTTGTACGGTATTGTCGCCTGAAGATCGTATCTTCTGATTAAAGCACACCGAAACAAGATTCAGCTCTACATAATCGAGTAAATTTATCCGAGTTTAAATGGTATAAAATTCGAAATCATTATACCTCAGGTTGAGGAGGCGGTCTCCTTTGATCCGAGGGCTTCCCGAGTTTTGGCTGCAACTTAGATTCTTTTACCATTTTCAGCTCACCATTAGGCTTTACGGGTCTACCAGGGCCAGATTGTGTGTTTACGGGTTTGATTGGCTTTGGAAGGGGCTCTTGCCTTCTTCCTTGCTGCACCTTGTTATCCTTTGCGAGGGGAATCACCTGTTTTAGAGGTTCTTCCCTTCGCTTTGGAGGGTCTTGTTTTACCGTAGAGGGCCTCCTTCCAACTTCCCGAACATCCTGGTTCTTGTTGAATTCCCCACAGTTTCGAGGATCTGAAAAAACATTTCCCCGGTCATCATTATCATGATTTTTATAAGTGGGGAATCCAAAAAAAGAACCCAAAACCATAATCTATATAAAGATAGCCTAAAGAAAAGGAAGTTTGACTCACTTCCATCATCATCCATGCCATCGAAGAACTTCATATCGAACACGACATCCAAAATAACAAGATGTGTCAGTTCCGTAAGATGATCAATCACAAAGCATGATAGATATAATACTCTTAGTGAAGTACCTGTGAAAAGTCCATAGTTTGCGTCGAGAAAAACGCTCCTTCATCCATAGGAGGAGAAGGAAGCCCTTCTTCTTCATCAACTGTGGAAGGGTTGGCAGAATCAGGGGTACCTCCTTCTACAAAAACAACAGGATAAGATAGATCAATACGTAAAAGAAGAGTCGTGACACAAGACACAAAAGAACATCTCAAAATATCATAATCTCAAGGGTCTATCACATAAAATAAAAGAGTGATGACAACGGGACAGTCTGACCGATACCTGCTGCGGCAAGGTCTTGGGTGGCTTTCACCCACTCGTCAACGATGATCTTCCACCCACTGCCAACACAAATTTATGGAATTGTACCAATATTAGCAAAGGTATATTGGGTGAAAAGGAAACAATTACAAACATCACATTATGCATCAATTTCATGATTGCGTCCACACCCAAAGACAAAATCCAAAATACAACAGTATAGAATACACCAAACACTCATCTCTTTATGTGTATAGAACTAGAGGTGTTCATTCGGGTCAGGTGTTTCGAGTCCCTTCAAAATCGGATCTTGTGTCCACATTGATTCTTACCATATTTTAATCATTTTGAAGTCAGGTTTAGTCGAGTTCGGTTCTAAGGTCTGTTTCGAACGCCTCTTACAATCAAACCAAACATTGTTTTGTATTGTTACACAATTCAATATCAATGGTATTTTTAATCAAATGACCTAGGCCTAGATTCCCACTTGTCGACACCAAAGACGATATAAAAAAACTAAAACTAAAACTAAAACAACCATAGAGTTACATAAAGTACAAGAGTTCTAAAGTCAAACATGAAGCCACCATATAGCACTCTAGCCCACTAATTTCATGTCATCTTCATCCTTAATATAATTAAATAGACAAAGATGGGTCTACTAATCCATTTTCAACATACTTTAAACAAACATGCCAATATCTAAAACAAAGCAAAACACCACTTAATACTGATCAATGTAGTGGCAACAGTATTAACCAACATGTTAAGCTCCAAGACAAAAACAGCACTATTCATCATTCCTCCACAATAGCAAGAACTCAGAAGACACTAATGTGCTAAAGTGTAAGGTATCATACTCTATTAATCCCCGAGCAAGATGACGAATCTCCTTCGAGTTGTGTCTCCTAATCCGGTTAACCGCCTTCCCAATCTCTGTCATCTGAAATCGACACAATCTCGATGAGAACATTCAAACACAAGCAAAATTTAAGTAACATAATTGAAGAACAACCAATGGATCATGATCAGCAAAGGAATTAAATTCAAACCTTTAAGATATCAACAGTCAAAGCCATCAATTGTAGCCTCCTTAAGGACTCAAACAACACTGAATCAGACTGCCAAAAGATTCAAATGACAAGAACTAAATGTTAGAAACTCAACCTAAAAATCAAAACCCATGTCAAATTTTTCATCAAATAGCTAAATTGCCCATCAAAAAACTCAATTGCCCATAAAAACAATATTTTCTTTTTAAATTTGGGTAAGGCTAGAGAATCCGTATAGGCAATAGGCAATAGAAAGGGGGAATTAATCCTTCCTTAACGCTCGCTCAACCATGATTAGACTAAACCACAGTCACATGATTTGCTAATCTCCTCGCGAATAGCGAATTATGTCAAATTTGAGCCAATCGTGAATTTCAAAAAGCGAATTAGCTTAGCGAATCATGTTACTCTGGCCTAACACACAAAAATCTAGTGATTATAGAAAAACCAACCTCATCTTGACTATTAAGAAGTATATCTTTGATCCTAAAAACCTCTTCAATAACCCCATTAGTTTCTTCAATTGCATCAGTTAAAGCCTCAGCATCACCATAACTAAAATTACTTTCATGATTTAACATCACATCATCACCAGCATCAACTTGATCATAATTATCCCTAGTTGTACTATTAACCTTACTTCCTTTACTTCCATCACCACCATTAAGATGATCATCATCATCAACATCATCATTAAATTGATCAACCCCTTTAATAACAACTTTGACATCATCATCATTAATATTATCAGTCTCAGAAACAGCCAACTCAACTCGTTCACACCCTAAACACCGAGTCAATTTACATGTGAAAAGCAACTCAGCGATTCTTTCCCTCCTAACTCGGAACTCTTTTGGACAATCTGATGCTGCCACCATTATTGCGTGCTCAATTATATCAAATATATCAGAATTTTTCGCGTTTCTAAAAAACTCCCTCCAATTATCAAGCCCATGACCACCTGATTTTGAGGTCATTTTTGATTAAATCCTCACAAACCCAGATCCTAAAAACTTGTTTTAATCAAAACCCAGAAGTTAAAATCTCAATTTTTTATTTCTGAGGTAGAATTAATTTCAAGGAAATTGAAATTAAAAAGATGGGAAAATGCGTAAAAAAATCAGAGAATTTATTCGATCAAATCAGAATCTGAATAGAATAGAATAAACTCGATGGATTTCTGAATAGGAAATAAATTGACGAAATCCCAGAAAAACCCACTTTTAACGCAAGAAAATCAAATAAAAATATTAAAAAATCCCTCAAAAAATACCCAACTTTATTTGTGAGGATGAAGAAGATTGAAGTGACTTTCAAGGGATTAACAAAATTATTTCCAGAAAAATAAAAATCGGACAGGTGAACAACAAATGTAAGCAACAAACAACCCCAGAAATTTATTTTAAAAAAAAAAAACTACAAAATTTTTATTACTATGATTAAGTTTGAGAACAGAAAAGGTTGTTTTTTATTCTGTAAGAAAAATTTCACTGATTTTTTTTTTCCTTTTTTTTTCTATGAGTTGAATAAGAAATGTGATTAAAAAGGTGGAGAATTGGACAGAGGAGAGGAAAATGATAGGAAGTGAAGAAGGGCAAAGGGTACAAATTAGAGAAAATAAAATATTAATTGGGAATTGAGAATTGAGAATTTTAGAAATAGAATTGGCCCATTTCTTTTGACTTGATCCTTTCTCTCTCTACAAAGATTGTATGCTGTATTCTTTGATATAATAATTTATGAGAAAAAATAGGATTTTTTAAGGGGATTTGTTGGGATTATTATTGTTGAGGAAAAAAAAAAGGAAAGTAGAGAGAGAAAGAGAAGATCTAGAGAGAAAGAAGGATAATTAGGGAAAGAAATTAGGAACAATCAACACTATGTAAAAAACATACACAATGAGTGTTAGAAGAAGGAAAGTTTGGAAGAAAGGGAGAGGGAAGAATGGACTAATTTTGTTACAAAATTTTGGAAAATTTTTTTTGGATTAAAATGCTATATTATTGAATTAGGGTGGAGATGAAGGTTAAAGGATTAGGGTGAATACCCTTAATCCTTCTTTTGAATTTGAGTTCGAGTTATTGGAGTTTACTGGGTTGATTATGACGTTTTACCGATATGATAATAGAATTATGGCATTTCGAAGAGTGATTGTTTGTAGTTTATTCGGTTTGATTGTTTCAAGTTAAAAGAAGATGTGCAAATCAATGAATTAGCTGAGCAGCTGAGGCCTGAGTAAACATTGAGAGCGCGAAATATAACAGAAATTTAAATTGGATGGATACTTGACTGATTTTCGCGGGAGTTCTTTAGGGTCCTCATTTCTTATCAAATTAAGATAGTGATAAATGGGATTTGACATTATTCTGAAGTGATTTTGCACAATTTATTGGGCTTTATTGTTACAATGCAGAAAGATATATGTATTAGAAATATTTAACTGAAGTATTATTTCACTATGAGAAAGTAATAACATAAAGAAAAATAAATATCTACTTATCAAATCGATCAACATGTAGATGAACATAAAATATCTGAGTTGGTAGTACGAGTTAGAAATGTTTTCAAATTATAGATTGATCGTTCCATTTCCTAACTGTATTAACCGTCCGTATTTTGTTTCTATTTTGGTTATGAATGAAACTATATACTCTAACTAATTTGTTCGTTAATTAAGATATATAGATATTGTAAAGTATTCCGAATTTGTGTAAGTTAAATGGTTCCTCATTTCACGTGAGAAATGAGATATGTCGATAAATATGAGCTTTTTACATGATAATTTCAAGTTTATTTCTATTTTCAATCACTCTAAAAGCTTATTCAGTATTTAATGTTGGGAATGATAATAAAATGTAGAGTAGTTTTATTTCCAAAAAAAAGTAGAGTAGTTTTAGTTGAAAAAACGCTTGGCAAATTTAATGCTCATACTCGTTCTACTACTCTCATCTTGTTTTCTATACAAAGGTCATTCCAATGTATTATCATTTTAAAATGTGGTATTAGGTGGTTATGAAAAATTGTGGATTTTTTTTTATGATCAACATTTTCATTACCATGGGAATAAAATTGTAAGTTTAGTAAAGCAATTAGCCGAGCAGATTGTTTGTAATTATTTCAGTTCTTCTTTCGAATTTCAGTTCGAGTTCTTGGAGTTTGTTGTATTGATATGGTGTTTTAACAATACGATAATAGAATTCTGACATTTCAAAGAGTGATTGTTTGTAGTTATTTGGTTTGATTGTTTCAATTTAATAGAAGATGTGCAAATCAATGAATTAGCTGAGCAATTGAGGCCTGAGTAAACAGTGAGAGCGCAAAATATAACAGAAATTTAAATTGGATGGATACTTAGTTGTTTCAGATTTACAGATTGTTTTTTACGTGGTTATAAGTTTTGATAAGTATTTTGATGTTTTGGTTCAGCAATACTATAACTGATTTTCACGCGAGTTCTTTAAGTTTTTCAATTTTTATCAAATTAAGACAGTGACAAATGGAGTTTGACATTTTTTGAAGTAATTTTGCACAATTTATTGGGTTTTATTGTTACACTGCAGAAAGATATATGTACTAAGGTTGCGTTTGGGAATAAGTATTTCATTTGGAATTGTAGATTTCAATTATGAATTCATTAAAGAAGAATTTGAGAATCACAAGCTTAAGGAAGGGATTCTCAAATACTTATCTTTAACCATTTTTTAAAACATTGGTGGATTTGACTCAAATCCAAATTTGAAAATCTTTTACTTGCCAAACACTAAATTTGAGTCAAATCCACATTTTCAAATGAAATCAACATTCCCAAACATAGCATTACATTTCGTTGGAGTATTATTTCACTAAAAAAGTAATAACAAAAAGAAAAATAAATATCTACTTATCAAATCTATCAAATAAGTAGATGAACACAAACACCCGAGCTGGTAGTATGAGTGAGAAATGTTTAACGATTATAGATCGAGCGTGCCAATTCTTAAAAGTTTTAACCGTCCGCATTTTATTTTGGTTATGAATAGCACTACACCCAACTAATTTGTTCGTTAATTATTATGATATATAAATATTGTTAAGTATTCTAAATTTGCGTAAGTTATATGGCTCCTGTTTTCACGTGAAAAATGAGATATGTCGATAAATACGGACTTATTAAACGGTAATTTCAAGCTTATTTCTTTATTTCTATTTTCATTTATGCTAACTTATTTGGTAGTCATTATTTATTATTGCGAATGATGATAAAAAAAAGTAAACTAGTTTTAGTTGAAAAACGCTTGCCAAATTTAATGTTCATGCTTGTTCTACTACTGTCATTTTGTTTTCTTTACAAAAGTCATTTTAATGTATTACCATTTTAAAATATAGTGTTAGATGGTTATGAAAGATTATGAAAAATAACTCTTTTCTGATTAACTTTTCATTACCATGGGAATAAAATGGTATATTAATAAAAAAAGTTATACTACAAATCATTTACATTACCGATATACTACTATTTAATATCAACAACTAAACAAATCATACCTATTTGATTCATTTTTTAAAATTAAATGTTTTGAATAGATAAGCAAATACTACTATTATTGAAGAATGAAGATAAAATGCTATAAATATCACCATTACTTAATGTTAATTACCTTACATTTATAATTTGCAAATTTTTTAAAATTCGATTATGAATATAAATCGCTCACCATATTTGGATCAATTTCAAAAATATTCCAATCGAATCATATTTATTATAAGGCATTTATGCAATTATGACAAATAAAGCATTGATTTCAAAACATTAGTGTAAGTGTTTTATTTGATATAATTATAATTATTTATTAGGATATTAATTGCCAACTTTTATAGAATAAAAGAAAAGATTGACCAAAATCTTTTTTTTAATAAAGTTAATTAATCTCGGTGGAAGTAAGTTTAATACAATACATATACATAAATTTAAATAAGAATGAACCAATAATTTAAAGAAAAAATTACCTATAATAAATAATAATCTAATATTTTCATGATTTTCCTACAATAATTTTATCTATTGAATAAACATGAATAATCCAAACTTTAGGGAGTATTTTCGCAGATAATCTGCTATAATAGATAATTTAGAAAAAAAATAAACTGAAAATTAATGCAAAATTAAAATTTACAAAAAAAAAATTGATCCACAAAAAATTAGAAATTTTAAAACGTTTTTTAAGATATTTTTTCGTTATTTATTTAATTTATCTTTTTTTTAATAAAATACAATTTGCTATAGTAAATCATCTAGTTACTAGGTTTACCATAGAGGAAAAACCCTCAAAGTTAAAATAAAAATAAAATTACAATGAAAAAAAAAATTTAAACACAAATTTTTTCAAACATCTAATTTAAAACCAAACTGATATAACCTAATCAATAAAGACCTCTCACTACAGCTCTAACAGACTGATTAATTGCTTAACACAAATTCTTGCTATAGACCGTCTATAGCATAGACGGGTAAATATAGGCCAACTTATTTAGCAAAATAAGTAACTGATTAGTTATAAGCCTTATTTTTAAATTTAAAATCATTATTAGGAGAGTCATCTTTGCCATAGGCAATCTCTCAAAACATTTTCTGCTTACTTAAATTGGTTTTTGTTGAAAATTTCTATGGGCTGGTCAATGTTGTACTCGGCGGTTAGGTCTCGTAAATGCGCCAAAATACGGGTTGTTGAGACTTTAGACTTTAGAGGCGATGAGTTATGATAACCGATTAACTATTTAAAATTCCTCTAAAGTCAAGTAAATCATTCTGAATTCAACGAGTCAAATGCTCTCACCATTAAATAATCTTATTTTTATTTTCTAACTAATTATTTTGAAACTGTATATAATTATTTTAAAATTATAAGTTATCGCTTTAAAAGTATATAAGTGGTCATTCTAAGTTTATAAATAATTATTTTAATATAGTTAATGTATATTTAATTAATCCGATAGAGATGATCTCTCACCGTTAGACTGTCCATTTAAAAATTTGTTATCTAAATATATTATACTTCTATTTGACACATTAAATTTTATATTTATGATTAGCCGATGTAAAAGTGTATTTATATATTCACTTCTTTTGAGCCCTACAGATTCATTCGACCTTTTATTTATATAATCTCCTGTTAAACTAGTCGTTTAAGTAAACTATTAATAGAAATATTTAGTTAAATTAGTTATTAGTTCATTATCAAAGAAAAATAAACAAGAAAATTAAGTAACACACCATATAGAAACAGTTGCTCATAATTATCTTTTAATTATTTAAATTTAGGTTTTTAACTTAAATAAAAATCATTCATCAAGAAGTAAATAATTCACTATATTATCAAATAATATATTGTATTAAAAAAGAAATTAACCAAGAAATTTATTATAAAGGCAATTTTAAAAAATAAGTTATACAATTTGTAAATTGATTTAATACGAAAATTAAAATTGACACGGATGAATAATCCATTATTGATAGACAAAAAATATACTAACTCCTATTCAGCCTGATTGTCCCATTTAGTTTTTCAAACTTGCCGAGGCAACATTTTAACTCTTAATATTTCAAATTATGTTTAATTAAAAATTATAAAAATTATATATTAATAACCCTTGTATTGAGACGAATCAAACAAGATCCCACATGACTATGTTTTAACTTATAGATTAACTGTAAAATACAAATTAAGAGGTGATAAGTGAATAATGAAAAAAGAAAATGAGACATTTGAACTAAATAGGAGGCAATATTTATTACTGATGAGTTGAATTCTACTATAACTTAAAAATCATAAGTATAGTAGATAGGTTATCCGGTGGGTAGATGTAGCTAAGCTTATCTCGTAACATATCAAACTAGCAAAAACATGAACTTTTGCCACGTGTAAGGGTTAGATGATGACGTCAGCATGATGGTTTTAGAAAGAGTCAAAATAAAATTCAACATCATTTCTCAAGAGGTAAAAACAAACATTTATTGGATGACAAATGGATAAAATTGTTACCAATTTGGAAAACTACTATTGTTGTTTTATTCCAATACTTAACCGTTGCCTATTTTGCAACAAGAGGAGGAGAAAGGAAATTGTTTCAGCAAACAACTTACTATTAATAGATATTAATAAGTAATAAATTTAAATTTATTAATTATAAATGATATTTTATTTGTTTATAAATAATTTAGTTACCAATTGAATCAATTAAATTGTTTTTTTTTAAAAAAGTATATCAGATTAGCATTAAATCATCACAGACAACCATTGTATTATAAACTGTTCTTGCCAGTGAATTCATTAATATAAGGCAAATTAATATTAATTTTTTTATATGCTATATATATTGAGTTACTTAGGAGTTGATTTGCAAAAATAAAAGCTTACATCATCTCTTAATATTAATGCTTTTTGCAATAATTTAAGTAACTCGTGAAACTTTAAGTGTTAACTTTTTAACATCACCTTATGCGACCCATTTCGATAAAAAAAGCAAGAAATAACAAAAGAATTTTACTTTATTGAGCACATTAGAGAATCGCAAACAATAAAATCGTAGAATTTAGTAGGATTGCAATCTTACCGATTATTCTAACTGATTTTAACCAATCTTAATGATTATAACTGATTCTACTCAAGTATGATATCCGAACACCAATTCCACCCGGTTGGAGTGTTATGGATCACAGAATGGTATAACTCAACGATCTTGATCGCGATTCAAATTACATTGCTTTGAACCAACTTACTCACTCTCTATTTAATCGACTGTATTATATATGATAATATACAATTCAATATTAATTATTTTTACTTAAATGACATAGCTCATATTTTATGTTGATTTAAGCCTAAATTTTTATAAACTATAGGAAATATTTGTAATAATGCTAAATATTAGGAGTATATATTGTGTCAAACTCAAAACATATTTGTAATTGTAGTAGTAATTGTTTTGGAAAAGAATCGTATTAAGGGATCTTCGCTAATAGTTGTATATAATAACTAGCTTGAATCCCGTGTCAAGCACGGATAATCAAAAAATATTTAAATGATCTATTAAATATAAATAAAATTATTTTAAATTATTCTGATATTTGGTAAACATAATAAATATAGAGAAAATAATATTTAATGTGTGAGAACAATTAGTCTTTGCATTACATTAATTCTTTCAAAGTTTAAAACTCTAAAATTAAACTTTGGGCTTGAATTATTTTAAATGAACTTATAGAATGATCAATAACATAAATTTTGAGTTGTTGCCCAATTTTTTATTGCCATTTTTATAGAATGATATAAACCAATATATGTATATAAAATAAATAACATAAATAAAGAATAAAGAAGATATAAAAAAGAATTTTACCATACATTATCCAATTATTTATTGCCCTTTTTATAGAATGATATTTTTACCATACGTATATTGATTTCATATTGTCCAATTTTTTATTGCCATTTGACATGTTAATTGATTTAAATAATAGGACATTCAAGTTTAATTATTCTACTTACCTAATTTAGCTAAATGAAAAATTTTAGAGGGAAAATAATGAACATGAAAGCGACACATGTCATACTGAAAAATGCATTTAGTATATAGTAGAGATATAAACCAGCATATAACTCTAAAATATTCTTAAAACGAAGTTAAAAGATAATATTCCTATAAAAATATCTCGGCACATGGATAACAACAGTAATATATACTTTAAAATTTGTCTTTTTCACGTAGTCCAATATACTAATTCAATTATTAATATCTAAAATTATGTATAATATAAAATTATAAAAAGTGATATAAATAATCTTTACGTCGAGACAAATCAAACAAGATCTCATTTGACTATGTTTTAACTTATAGATTACTTATTAATCACAAATTAAGGGAGATAAGTGAATAGTGCTTATTTTTCGTATGTTGCGACTATATTGGAACGGAGGAAGTACGTGATATATTATTACAGAAAAGTATTTAATATGTGATTATATTCAAGATTTTGGTATATATTTTATAGTCAATTAATCACGTGATTATCGCTATTAAAAAACACTTAATTGTTAAGGAGGATTAACATGATCATGTGTGTTCACCATATTTTTAAAACATTTATTTCAGCGATGATTTTATAAATGACATTTTATCAAAAAAAATACTATTCTATTTATGCGAACGGATTCTTTTTTTTTTTAAGCTGTTTCGTAAATAATATTGTTTATTTTTTTAATGATTAAATGTCAAAAATTAGGAGTATATGCCTATATGGTAAATAACTTACAAGACAAAATTAATCAAACAAGTACTTTGTAAGTTATTATTTTAAAGTTATATGTGATCACACTCTAAGACTATAAAAAAATAATTAATTAATTAAAACCGTAATTGATCACTTCAAGATAGTTAATGTGCATTGAACCAACCTAATAAAAATCAACTCGTCTTGTATGAGATTATCTCACCATATTGTAAGGCGAACCCATACAATTAGTCCATTTATTTAATTGATTACTTTAAGATCGTAAATTATCGTTTTAAGTTTATAAGCAATCACTCTAAAACTATAAAAACAAATCCTCACTTTTTAACGTTAATAATTAAAAATAGTCTTATCATAAATTGTCACATTTCAAAATTTATCAAATTGAAAGATTAATAGAGTGTAATATAAATTTAGGTAAATATGAAATGTGTCAAATGAGAGCTAGAACATGTGGATTAGATTGAAAGGCGTAAAATAGGAAATGGGTTGAGCAAAGTTATCTCGATTGCGACACCACACAAATACATTTAAAATGAAGATAAATACACTTTAATTTTCAATTGAATTAGAGCAAATACCACTAACATGATGACACATTAATTAATGTCAATTCTACTGATATTCTTTTTCACTTCTGAAATACTCACACACGCGCACTAATTGTGATATATTATGTGAGAAAAAAATCACTGCAATCAATAGCAATTGAACGGAAATAGTATGAAATACTCTCTTAGTCTATATGTATTTGCTAATAGGAGTATTTTTTTAGTCGATATATTCCGCCCAAAGAAAACTATGACCAATATCTAGAGAGAGAAGGACTACAACAACTCATACCCTTAAAGAAGAGCACGACCAAAGAGTCTCCCGGCTTGAAAAAGAATAAGATAAGATTTTGATTCTAATTTAGTAACTGATGGAACAGAGTGCGGCTGAAGCGAACTCCGCAAGTCTGCATCTTATCACACACAAGCGATAAGATAAATATAACTAAAATGTACTCTCTCCGAATCTTTTTATTTGTCCCATTTCCTTATTTGGCAAATTCATATCAATTGTCCCATTTCCTTTTTTGTCTATATTTTTTTTACCTAAATACCCCAACTTTTACTACGTACTCTCAATACCCAACTATCACCTTTACAATTAATTTAATCAATTAAAATACCCAATTACCACATTTTTAATGGACCCCACACTACCCTTAATAACCGTGAAAACCCAAATAGAACATCTAAAATGATTTGGAGGAGGGAGTAATAATTTACGCTGAAATAATTATTTTTTGGATAATGTCATCTCTATTTTAAAGTTCCAAATAGTTTTTTTCTAATCTTTGTGCCATTTACTATTGTTTCTATCTAACATGAATCAAGGAAGTATTCAATAAAGTACTTTTTTCATATAAAAAATTATTTGGAATTGCAAGTTTCTAACTCAAGTACCCAATCTAATATAATTGGATGTGTCACTTGTGAGTTGTGATGATAATGATGATTAGATTTCATGTGGTGATGCCATCAAGGTCAAAATACTAAAAAGATTGACAAAAAATTTTAGAAAAATAAATTTTATCAAAAATAAATTCATTTGTGACTTATTGTTTAAAATAATTCTAATAATGATTAATTTTAAAATAATTCATTCTATTTGAGTAACTTTTTCATAATAATAAGTATGTTTTTTACTTAAAAAATTGAGAGAACTATAAGAAAAAGAATAAAACTTTAGATTATTATGGAAAGGTTAATAGAATGAAATATTTTATTTTAAAATTACTAAGAATTATTTTGAATAAATAAGTTATTATTTACTACTTTCATTTTGCATGATTTTTGCATGCACCTAAGGGTCCTAGTATTACATATGAATATTGATAAATATACAAAATAATATAAAAATAATTTTATGTAAATCTTTTTGTTGATAAAATAATATTGATGAACGTACAAAATAACAACAAAATGAAATAAAATAGAGTTTTTATTAATAAAATATTGAATTAAAGAGCGAATTTCGTTTCTGTAATAGGAAAGAAGATCATATAAAATATTAGCTTAAATAAAAAAGTTGAATAAGATTTTATGACTGTGGAGAAAGTATGTTATAAAAACTAGGTTCTTGAACTCTTATATGTTTTGATTATATATGATCGGCCAAAGGAACAAGAAAATTAGATGAGAATTAAATCCAAAACATATTAATTAATCTAATTAATCCAACTGATTTTTGTCTTGTGCTATATCTAAATGACTCAAAAGGCCAAAAACATGAATGAAAATAATTTATTATCAATCAACTTATATATAGTACTAAAATTATTTACCAAAAACATGAAAATAATACAAAAATATAAAATCAAATCAATGCTAATATATTCTCAAAGGCCAAAACCATTAAAAAAATACTTGAGCTATCAAGCTAGGCAAAGTTTCAAGTTAACATGCACATGTAAGTTGACTTGCATACTTGATATTTAACGACTTGAATAGGGATAAAGGTAGTTGAAGGTGACATATTTAAGTTTTAGACTATTGATTTCTTCGTAGAGTACTTATTGGTATTCATGTTCTTTTGCTTTTTCTCGTTTCTATTATTATTATTATTACTGTTCTTTTAGTTTTATAGTTGTTATTACTTATCTATACGCGTTTCATTTATCTCTCACATGATAGGAACATCTCTTCATCTTTCTCGAGCTGGGGGACTCCTTTTGGCTGCACTCTCCTTTATGGGTATGAGTTGCCCCGTCTTTTCCTCCCAATATCTATCCATAACTTTTTATAAACGGAATACACTGAGTAGGATGATGATAATGATGATGCACATGGTAAGTAAAGTTAGGAACATAGAAAAAATAAGGCTAAAATGGGTTGATATAGACTTCTTGTTTTGTGCGATTCCAGCTACTTGAATATGGATAATGAAATCAAATATTAATCCTCATCCTAATGATGTCCAACCACTTGTATATCACTCCTAGTTTTTCTTTGTATTTTTATGGCCTTTAATTTGCTCTACTTCCTCTTTCCTTCTTTAGTTTGGGGTTCAAGGAGTTATAAGTGGGCGAAGGTCACAATAAATTTAACTTTTAGCGATGTTGAATTTAGTGTCTTTAGAAAAATGCTACTGATTTATACTTTTTGTGTAATAAATTTTGATTTTTATTTTAAGTTCCACTATAAAAGTGATTTATCATCAACAATTTATTTGGTCTATAGTGGCATATTTAATTATTATTATAGTTTATAGTGGTATTTGTGAGAAATGTCACTAAATTCTATATCGCAAAAAACTTTATTGTGATTTTTTTATTATGTTGCTAAGGGGTATAATAAATGTCATTAAATCCTCCATATATACTATTAGAAATTTGAAATACATTTAAATTAAATATCGCTAAATATATCACATTAAAAACAAATTATGTAGTAGTGAATATATGTACAAAATCTAGTATGTATGTATGATGCATTTGATCACAAATTGGAATGATTGCCCTAAATAATGCAAATTGCAAATTTAATTCTCATTTTACCTTCAACACAAACTTATATTTACCTCAGTATTCATGTTGGATGGCAATTTGTTTTTTTTTCTTGTTTTTTTTTTCATATAAACCACTATGTCAAATAGCGATTTATCATTTATAATAAGAGTCACGACTTATTTATGTGAAGTTGCACGTGATGTTTACTACCAATAGCGAATTGAAAACTGTCTTTTAATTAGTTTTATCATTAACTAGTATAGAAACCCGTGCAATGCACGAGTGAAATTAAGTTTTACATTTCTCAATCTTTATTCTCAGAGTGTTTAAACTCATTTAATTGTTTTGTTGCTATTCTTATCTTAAAGTTGAGAGGTAGGTAAAAAGTCATAAAAAACACCACATTTAAATAAAACTCAATCAAATTTTCTAGCACATAAACTTATATAAAATTAAATTTAACTTAAAATAAATACACCATTTCCTTTATTTTTTTATATTCCACATCTAGTTGTTATTTGAAAATGTTTTAATTTTAAAAACAATTTTTAAAAAGTTAACAAAAATCGAAAGACTTGCAATAACCTTTCATGTAATTATACCCATAGATAAAAGATTAAAATTAAAATTCAGGTCTCACATTTGGTAAATCGAACATCTAACCATCAACCTACATGACCATAACTCAAAATTATCATTGTGGCATACTCATCTTTTTCATTTGGGACAATTTACAAGTGACTTTGTTACTATAAGTGTTCTGATTAAGTGTGACTTGAGTGCACAAATTAAAAGGTGCATTTACGAGTGAACTTTTAGGATGAAATCTATGAGATTGTTAATTAGAGATTTAAGTTGGTAACTTAATATGGTGTTGAATGTAATGGTTAAAACATGAATTAATGGGACTTAATGAAGAAATGTAAAGGTTTAATGCAAGATACTCTACTATGCAAGTTGAGCAGAAACTGTCCAGGAGGGATCTGATGGATGGACCCCCGCTCGACCCGAGCAGACTGTTCTGTTTGGTCGAGCAACGAGTCAGAATGTATCCAATAGCTTATGTTTCTCCACTCGACCACCTGCTTCGCTCGACCTGGTCGAGCGGATCCTCTGAACGCATAAGATGTTGTTTTCAACGGTTCAAGTGCATGGAGGTGTTACAATTCATTGAATACCAGCTGATTAATTCTCTTAATGCTGTTTATTATGCAATTACTACCTATATTGAATCATGTCTAACTCTTAGTGTATCTAGCATTATAAATAGTGAGCAAGAGTGATCATCTAAACACATCCACAAAATTACCCCAAACCAAACACTAGTCTATCTCTTCTCTAATTGTATTCTCTATTGTTATAATATAAGCGATACTACACCGGAGGACATAGCCTAAATTGGGTGAACCTCGTTAAATTTTTGTGTCGTTTATTATTGCATTTTTTATTTCCTACAAACATCGATTTATTGTTAGCGTAATTTGTTTCACACAAGCCTTTCGATCTTATTGATATTAGAGATTGAAACACATTGTTTGATCTCTAATATAACATCGTTTTCAGTGTGTTTAATAAATTATTTTTTCATTGATTTATTGATTAGGTTTTGACTTTTGGGTAGTTTGATTGTCAAACAATCAAAAAATGTTCTCTAAATGACTTTTTAAATCGATTGAAAATTTATCTATTAAACCAAAAAAAAAATTGCTAGAATTAGTTCTTTGACATTTTACCCATTTTTCAATTTATTGGAGTGAATTTTGCTAGCTAAGAATACGAAGTACAATTTGCAAACACAAATTCTTGTGAGAGTCGATTTCTTTGAGAGACTATCTCTAATTGGATTGGCCTATCAAAGAAAATATAGAGTAAATGTAGGCTATAAGCTTTAATGGATTGGGTCTAAAAGACGTCTCTCAGAATAATAGTCTCTCAAAAGACTAGCTGATTTGCAAAAAGTGGACGGCAGCACCTTATTGGTTGGCTTTTAGTGAGAAAAAACCATTTACGGTCTACACGTGTACGTACCAAATGTAGATGAGCTTCAAACTTCAAGCCCCATCTTGGCCCATTGATGGTCAATTCAGTAATTATTAGCAATCACAAATTTCTTATTTTGAGATGATCTTTTCTCGTAAAAATTGCTCATCAGCAATACTTTGTAATAGTTGCCATAATCTCAAACTATCAAGGTTACATTTTTTTTATAGTAGGTTGATTATTTTAGATGTAGCTCTTATTTGTTCATTTATTTGTTATACTCCCTCTGATTCTATTTAGATGTCCTATTTGCTAGGGCATGGTTATTAAGGATGGTGTGAGGTCTATTAATTAGTGACTAGTTGGAGAATTAATTGTAAAGGTGGTAGTGGGGGTATTGTAAGTAGTAAAAGTGGGGGGTATTTTGGACATTACAAGTGTGAACATGGGGTACTTAGGTAAAAAAGATTGACAAAAAAGGAAATATGACAATTGATATGAATTTGACAAATAAGAAAATGTGACAACTAAATAGTATCGGAGAGAGTATTTAACTATTTATTTAGGTTGTAGATGATTAGATGGTGGGATAACCAAGGATGAGTGGTAAAATTTACTAAAAAATAGTTTATGAAAAAATAGCAGATGAAAATATAATTTAAATGTGTGGATAAGAATTAAAGAAAAAGTGTGAATCATTGTTACAATAAAAATGTATCAAATCTTATGAAAAAGGCAAAAATGAAAAATATAGCAAAACCCGTAAAACAGATTAATTACTTAATTAATTACTATGGAAGGGAGATATTTAGTCATTGATCAACTAGTAATAGTATAATAGTATAGTATATAGTATATACCATATAATAAAAGAACTTAAAATTAAATTTTCAAATAATGATTTTATAGATCTTTGTCAAATACAGTATCTTTACATGTTAAAATTAATATGATTGCATGACATCAAATATATTATTTTTGATTTTAAGTATTAAAGGTAAATTTTTAGAAAGATTTATCACGTCAAGTATGTACAACAAATTTAAATCTTTTAAAAAAATTTAAATAACAATGCATGATTTGGTGACAAGACAACTATCTGATTATATAAAGTATTTTATTTAAACTTAAAAAACTACTTATATAACAATGCATATCAATCTCTGCACCATGGTCGGCCTCGAGATTTATGAGGCTCGGGGCAAAAGATTAATTATTGGCCCAAGCCCTTCAACTACTAAATATACTATTATGGCTTATGGGCCATTAACTATTAGCTACCGAAGCATATTTTTTCTCAAATTTTTGGATGGGCTCAGGGCACAGTCCCCTCTTGCCCCCTTATAGGGCCGGTTCTGTTATGCACATAAATTTTTTTAAAAAGTTGTTAATTTTACAAAAACAGGTAATTTCGAATAAAATACATATACAGAGTCAATAACTATTTATTAAATCATGCAATCATTATGTCATTATGAACAATATATATGAATTATTACATTTTAAATATACAATTGTATTTTTCTTTGAAATTTTATTTTTTTATATGCTTCCAAACTAACAAAATTAGTGTATTGTATGAGTTTCTACATTGGTCAGATATATTTCACTCCAAAACAATTTTGGTATGAGCTGTACCAAACTTCAATAAATCAATACGCTTATTAATGACCAGACTTAATCCATAAAAGAATCAATTAACATAATCTTAATCCTAAATATATTCGCATCTATTAGTTGAATAGTGTAGACCATTAATATCAAATTATTAATTAGGCCCTCAAAGTCACGATTTAAGATAAGAATTAGTTTGTCTCATTTAGAGCAAGTATCACTTTTCCCCCGATAAAGTTATCTATTTGATTCTCATTGCCTGTTGGATTGGTTCCCTAGCCCTCCCATTCCTTCATTACACATTATTGCTCATATATGAGTTGTCCTATATCAGAGTCAAGTGAAGAGTATACCACTTCATAAACTTGACGAGAAACATAACTTATATTAATATCAATATTGATTTTAGTCATGAATCTCTTTCGGACTTGTAAATCGGTTGCCTCATCTTCATGTTAAGATTATCCAGACCCATTTCTTAACTCTAACTTAAACATGCTTAACTATGAAGTTTTTTACTAAAATCTCGTTTTACTTCCTTTATTTCAACGTGGAATATTACCTTAACTTTCATCAAATAAAGAAAAAAACTAATTTCCATTTATATTTCACAAATTCTTGTTGTCTATAGCATAGACGGATAAATATGGGCCAGCCCATTTTGCAAAATAAGCAACTGATTAGTCATCAGCCTTATTTTTAAATTTAAAATTTTCGGACAGGACTATTGTGAAAGCTGCCTTTGCCATAAACGGTATCTCAGGTGATCTTCTGTTTGTATTTTTGCTAAAAACAAAAATATTTTCCATAAAGCCTACACATATGGTTGATGTATACATAAAAAAAGAAAACCATGAGGTTTCACGTGGCTCCTTTAAGTCCATTAGGAAGTGGAAATTGGCTAACCTTTTGATTTTCCATGAGGTGCATTTGTCTTTGCTTGTCACATTTTAGGTACATGGCTTGCTAATTTGCTATTTTTATTTTGTTTGTTGACAAAAGAAACAAAAGAATAGAAACCGTTTTAGCATGGAAAGTATGTATACATTATGACAAGTTTTGAACCCGCTGCTATTAACAGCTTGTTTAAAAATAGCTTATTCGTATCAATAAGCTATTCAACCAGCTAATTCATTAAACACTAACATTAACTGATTTGACCACGCAACCCTCTATTTATATCAAAATAAGCTAAATTGCTTAATAAGCTAATTTGCCAAACACTCATATATATATATATATATATATATATTTAAATTATATACTGCAAATTCAAAAAGACGCAAAAAAATATATTTATTTTTTAAATCGAGAAATTGTTATTAAGTAAAATTTTAATTTGGATGTTTAATAGATTAATAAAAATTATTCCATTATATTGTAGATGTCACTACATGTTTGAAAGTTTCTATTTAGATACACAAATGTGAACCTTGCCTTATAGTCTTTCTTAAATATCAAAAATCTTTCAAATTAGAAATTGTCAAACAATAAATAATATTGTGAAAATAACCTCCTAACTAGGGATGATGTTGAAAATCTCAAATTTAATGCACTTTGTACCGTCAAGAAATCAGCCAAATCATTGACCTCCAATTTAAAAACAAGAGAAAACTCACTTATTTATTTTTTAAGACTTTTCGGATATTTTATTTTAACTTAATTTTATGTGTTTTATTAATTATATACATCTGAAATTATTTATAATTAAAAATTATAAAAGTTATTAGTATATAAAAATATGCAATAAAATGAATTCAAACAAAATCTTATTTATTATATTTTTCCTACATAAGCGGCAATAAATAAAATAAGTTGGAATATCTACAAATAATGATTCATTATTGATGACAATCCAAGTTTGATTTTGATATTATTCTATTTTTTAACAATAGTTTATAATCCTATTTTAATTAGCGTAATAAATTTAATTTGCTTTAATTTTCAACATATCATTTTCAATCTCATGCTATTTCAGTTCAATTTTGTTTGATTTAAATCAAAAATGTTATGACAAAGTGAGAAATGAATGGACAAAAATATAATAATATTAAAAGTTTAATCCTAAAAGATACAGAGAAAACATATTGCATCAATTTTTTTTTTGAAATAGACTCCCTCTATATCTCTATCTTAATGTATATTTTCAAATATACACTTTTGCAAAGCATATATATTACTAATAAATAGATATTGAAGGTCAAAATTATTTTAAAAATTATACAAAAGCTAAAGCGAACAAACAAAAAGAAGCATACAATTATTTGAGAATAAAGACTTATAAAAATACTAGTTAGTGCAATGCACAATTTTGTTTATTTTAAAATATGTTATTATCTATGAATATTAAATGTGCAAGTACATTATGAATTTATACTTGATCAAAGTTAGGAGTGAAAGTTTGGTTTTTGGTTTGGATTCAATACAAATCCAAATCAAATAAAATAATTTTCAATTTTGATATTTTCAGTCCAAATCCAAATCATAATATTTATAATTCAAATTGAACCGAACCGAATTTTAAAATACCAATCCAAAATTGAACCGAATAGACCGAATTGTACCGATTGGTATATTTTGTACCGAAAATCAAATTTGCATGTATTGTTTCATATTATTCTTTCTAAAACTCCTAAATAGATGTTAATAATTTTAGGGTTTTTAAATTGAACGAGGAAAAAACTTTTAACAAACATCGAAAAGTGAGGACATAAATTCAAACAAATCTAATGGAAGTTACTTAAAATACAAACAAACCAAATTACTTATTTGATTTGGTTTGATTCGATATTCGATTTTTCACAAATCAGTTACACCCTAATACAAAGAATATTATATTTTAAAAAAATTGAAAAATAAGATAATTAAGTAAATGCCATAAATCATAATCACTTGTGAGAGATTTTGGGCAAATGAGACAAATTATAAAAAATGTAGACCAGAGGGAGTAAGAATCAATAATAATTAAAGAATTTAATTATAGTTAGTGATTCTGACTGCTGATAGAGTTGACCAATTTGATACATCAATGAGCAATCATGAGTTAATTGTACATCTAGGTTTGACCTTTTATTAGAAAGTCAATATTAATCAAATGTGAAACCACTGAATGAAAAAGTCAAAAGTTAAGAATTGACTTAAATTTCCTTTGCAATTTGTAGAAAAATATTAGAATTTAATTGGAGCAAGTACTATTTTTCCGGTAAGGTTTTGAAATCAATTCTCATCATCATTATATTCAATATTCCGCTCGAGAGTAGGGTTTGTATGAGGAAAGTTGACGGACAATCCATTGTTCCATACCCGTACGACCGTACTAAAGTCAAAAGTTAAGAATTGACTTAAATTTCCCTTGCAATTTATAGAAAAAAATTGAGAATTTAATTGAAGCAGGTACGATTTTTTTCAGATAAGATCTTAAAATCGATTCTCACCTAACAATTTCCTATCCTCGTCCTATTCTAATTGTGCTCTCTCTCATTTAGATGATTGGTCTAAGAGAAACATTTTTAATTAAAATATTTTCTCATGAGAAAGAAATTATTTTATAAGTATATAGATCGTTGTTTTTCTTATGATAACGCTATAATTGTCTAAAATAAATGTTTCAGAAGAAACTTCTTTAAAGCTTCCCTTCTCTTCCTTTCTTTCCTTTACCCCGACATTGTTATTTAAACAAAGTGTTTATATAACATACAATTGAGCAACATGGATTGATCTAGCAAGGGTGACGGAAAGCTTTTTCGGCTTCAGCGAGAACTTAATCCCATTTTCGCACAACACCATAAATGAATGACGCACTGTTTCAAAATACAAAGTATCGGAGGTCCATAGAAGAAGTGACATCGCAAACGCTTATATTAATATAACTAAACGATATTAAAAATCCTATGAAAAACTCCGAAGAACATTTTTAGTATTCAATCAACTATCAAATATCAACCATAATTACTCTTCCATACAAGTCACTTATAACTTAAATTCCTAAAACAAGCAAGCTAAGAGAGCACTTACCAAATACTAGCCCTTTCTAGCATCAACATTGTTCTAATGATGATGTTTGTGACGCTTATGTTCATGCTTCAAATGACGATGGTTCGATTTCAAGTTATGTCCGGCATGTTGCTTATTTGCTGTCAATCAAAGCAAGATGAAAAAGCGGTTTGAGTCGAATTATAGTATATCAGAGCTGAGAGCACAAAAGAAAAAACATGAAGAGCAATAAGAATGGCAAGTAAACCGTTTTGGGCATCTCCGAGTCCTTCGCCTTCCATTGACATTCTCCTTTTTCCTTCTACGGCAAGTTGTTTAATTCTTCGAGATACTTCCACTTTCTACACAATGAGAAAAAACATTGGTCAGAGTAACCATTTGTTTCTATTCTGAATGATGAAGATTAAACAATGTAATACTCACATCCTTCGGGCTAGAATTCACCATTCGATGCTCAAATGGTTCTTGATGTTTTAGTCGTGAATGTAATGCAACACTCTGTCTCACGACCACCTTTCTACACCTTCCTTGTTCGCGGGGTAGGTTCTTCCAACTTCCGAACATGTTGCGCATGCGGTAGTAAAGGGACTCTTCGCGTTTTGAATGCATTTTCAGAGGCATTAGTTTCAACCATACTTTTCCTGTATCGATCTCGTTTCGGTGTTCTTAGAAAAGGGAAGTGATCGCCTAACTTCATTGCGGACTCTTTATTCTTCACACTGTTCATTTTGTCATCTCTTTCGAGCTTGTTTTTGTCGGTTTGAGGTGATCTGTTTTCTTCAAAGCTAGAGGTTCCTTGCAAGTGCAAGAGGTTTCGCTTTATCAGAAGCTCTTCCTCCCTTGCTTCGTCCATGCCGTCCCTTCCTGAATTTTTATGGACTAAATGTTCATCTTCCTCGTCAAAATCTAGCTTGTCCGCAAAGCTAAATTTACCGTTTATATTCTCCGGTGGCAAAATGCTGAAAAATTCTGCGGTTGCGTTTTCACACAAAAAGTTAGATTTTGCACTTACGAAATAACAAAGGTTATCATAATCACATATTACCTTCTTCATTTACTCCCTCGAATATCTGCAAATGCAAAGGTTAAACAAGTGGAATAATTAGCAAATATAGTAATGTCAGATTAATTTTCGAATACGATGTTATTTACTTGCAACACAACACATTCCGTTTCCCCAACGCCATTAAATGGCGGCTTCATATATGTGGAGTTTGGAGGTGAGAACAGTTAGATGTACGCAACGTTACCCTTACTGATGATAGCATCATCGGCAACTTCACATAAAAAAGTAGTGCACGTGATTTAATGAGCCATATTAATATAATCCATGATAACCCGAGATCAAAGAACTATAAATCTTTGGCCCATCGAAATCGTGGATAAATGTTATTTACTTAATGTACCTTTAACAGTTCGGATACAGAAGGCGCAACAGCATCCCTTTCATTGAATGGTTTAGGAGGTCGATCTACTGCAGATGTACGAACTTCTGCACCACACAATCGATGATTCAACGCTGATGCACACTTTACGGTAATGAGAGTAATGAATGAAAATTCTACGTAGTATTACCTTTAATTGCTGCTTCAGCTTGCAAAAGCTTGTCTACTTTTGTTTTCCAGCCACTACGAAAAAGGTAAATGGAATAAGGAACTATCCAAGATACCAGATTGTACTTCTAAAAACCACGCGTTACTCGGTTAAAAAGCACAAATCTCCTGAATGAACAAGCTACCAGGTTACGACAGAACTTTCCAGTCCCATCGACACATTCGCACAAGGAACTAGCAAGTACTTCTACTATCATGTTATGGTTTTATGCAATCATTTATATTTTTCATTGTCGTCTTTGTCCCATGTTCGATGATCAAGACTACAAGATCGCACCTTAAAAGGATTGATTTCGACTTTCAAGCATCACAAGTTTTTAAAATGGGCATACAAAATCCAAGACCCTTTCATTTCATAACATGCCCTGTTAAAAGACCGTGGTCTTACCCCAGGTCCACCTTAAAAAGGGAATTGGGACTTGAGAAATACCCATATTTGGTACGTATCTATTAACTCAAGAACCGTAACTCCTCCCACAATGTCATTGGTGGGTATTACCAACGGTGACACATTGTTCTCACCATCAGCTACAAGCAACCCTGTTCCAACCACTACTGTTACTAGTGGCGTCACTAACACCAGAATCTACTACGCTTCACTATTAAGTGCCAACCGCCATAGGAGAGACAGATACATAAATTTGACATTCGAAGCTTTGATAAGGACTTTCGGGTAGAACTTGACCATTGAACGTCTTGATCTAGAAACAACCACAAGTTTGATGGTTGATAACGAGTGACTTGAAAGCTCAGCGCCTCAATAATAGAATCGGACACTCATGAAAAGAGGGTAAAATTACCGATTGAAGATTAATCAGGAAATTCCCTGAGTGTTATCAATAGGAGAGTTCTAGAAGGAGGTGAATGTGTATTTTGATTAATTATATGGCTTATCATCACATTTACTACTGAAGTACTGAACTTTTGAATGTCCACGGGTGGAGTTTATAAATTAGAATATAGAAAAACAAGCATAATAAACTTAACATCAGCTAAGAGACAAATGTTTAAGCATTCAATACACAATAAAGGTCGGTATGTTAGTGTTAAGTATCTAACTTCTGAAGTAACGAGATAAAGAAAAGTCCTGACATTTATTTATCTTCGAGAAAATTAGAAGTAAATCCAGTCTTGGATACAAAACCAAGACATCATATAAATAATAGCGTACCTGACAAGGATATATCACTATATATCTACAATATGGACGCTGATTACTTATATCCCATTGGTCTCTACAGTTAGAAGCCAAAAAAAATGACGAAGAGAATTATGATCCATACCGAACTAGTGAACGGGAAATCTTACGAATCTCCTTCAAGCCATGTTTTCGAAGAACATTGACTGCCTTACCAATCAGTGTCTCCTGTAAATGCAGGCATTAGTAGTATGGAGACATAGATGTAACACACGCACAAAAAAAGAACACACACACACAGAGAGACATATTTCAAACATAATTCAAGTACTAGTAAGTGTCTGTAGAAGAAACAAAATCTAAACAAACGGAAAAATAGTCGAATAAACTTCATGAGCAATGAAAAAATCAATCAATAAAGGTATTAAAACTAATGCAGTTCAAACCTCCAGAATTTGGATGTTTAAATTCATCCTTTCAAGCTTTGTCAGCAACTCCACAAGCACCAAATCAGACTGCAAAAATCAGTGATTGAGAATCAGAACTATATGAAACTTTATCCAAATAATTGGATAGCCAATTCAAGTTTTTAAAACCCAAAAAACCGATACTAACATGATTTTGGTAGTTCTCAAGAATGTTTTTGATTTTCAAGACTTCTTTACTTGTCTCACTGCATTCATTGATCAAATTCTTCGAAACTTCAGCTTGCTCAAAGGGGGAACCACCCATTTGTTTAAAAAGTAATCCTCGCTCCTTGATATAATGACTACCCTTGGCACCATTCTTCTTTAGACCCTAATGCAAACATCATTTTCGCATTAGAATACCATGAAAACTCAAATTAGTAATACATCACTTTCATGAATGAAAAACATTTTCGCACCCTCCTATGATACAACGTAGACAATGATCATCATCATCATCACCATCATCATCATCATACCCAATATATCCCTCTCATAGAAGCTATGATCATGGCCTAGGGAATGTTCATAGACAGCATACCATACCCTTGTCAATGGAGATAAAGAGGTTGCAGCAGTGAATACCCTCAGCTCTGAAAAATGACCAACAAATGAAAACAATTAGCAAGACAAGACAAGTAGCAAGCCAACTTAGAGATTACAACTAACTAATTTAACGAGAAATGTTCTACACATTAAGATTATTGTGCTTACTTAGACTCTCTGAGAAGTTACTTACCTCATTTGAGCCGCCATCAGAACCCAATTCTTTTGAGTTGCTAATGTCCTTAACAACAGTGTTCTTGGCTTCTGTCAGCGGAAAATGCTGTTTGTGACTCTGTACTCTTGAGTTTCTATCCTCTTGACCATCTATCGCCATTTGTGTGTTGCTTCCCTTAACGTCATTGGTAGGTTCAGCTATTTTCTTTTCACCATTACATTCAATGTTGAAACAATTATCTTGTACTAAAAACAGGTTATCATCTACATGATCTACTCTCTTGTTATGGTCGTTGTGACCCTCGCAATAATTTCTAAAATGTGTGCTTTTCACAACAGTGTTTTTGGCCTCATTCATGGGGATAGAGACCTCAGGTTGACAGGGAAAGCACAATTGATAAAGATTACATATGATTTGATCTCTTCGTAGTTTCATATGTGAAGGGTAATCTTTGGCAGCCACCATAATGGCCTTGTTAATTATGACAAATATGTCATAGCCTGAATTCCGAAAAAATATTCTCCAACTATCAAGATCCTCCGGATCCATGAGAATATAGAAAACAACAGCAACGAAGATTTTTAGGCTTAAACTTTCGACCAAAAACTAATTTAAAAAAATCAGCAACTAAAGCACATCTATATTTTAGGATTAATGCCTACCTGCACAACTTAACTATGAGAATAGAGCTTATGATTGATACAAATCGGGTATCTTGAGCTTTAATTAATTATTAAAAGGTTAGAAAGATACGGGAAAAACTACATATCAAAGGCTTCAAAATCAAAATCAAAGCTAGAACGAACAATTTCAAATGCTTGGAGGTGTTTTCAAAGAAAAATCTTGATTGTAGAAGCAGAAAATAAAATTAATCCAAAGAATTTTAATTTAATTATGTTATCTCACATATCTTTTTTAAATGGTTATGAATTACATAAAAGGTTAAGCAAAGCTGTACTTCTAACTATTACTGATATGCTTCCTATTGCAAATGAAATTAGGCTGATCTCAAAATATTTTGATTCTTTACCATATATGTAATATTTGTATAATCATAAAATAAAAGTAGAATTAAAAAATGGAGCTAGCACAAATGCACGGACTGAAATCATTAGAAAGATGACACATGCTCATCGAATTACGAATGTAAACTTTAACCCTCAACATGTTGTGTATAGAAGGTAAAAGATTTATAATTTGTCGAAAAGAATATTATCAGATCCTTGTGTTCAATTCGTAAATAAGACTATGGAATTTTATAGTTTATCATTTGAAATGTTTTACGACGGTAATGAAATTTCAATGTAACTATCTTAATTCTTATCAACTCAAGTACAGGTTTATGAGGCAAACTCATTATTTATGTATTCAACCATTTCAATATCAATATTAAACCACACGATGTATCAGAAAATTGGACATCTCTCCATTAATGTTTAGACAATATACATCAAACTAAGTGACTAATTTTGGTGTTCATCATCCTTGGATTAAAAAGTGCCACCGAAAAGAGACTATGAACATGGTTTAAAACCAAAATAAATAGCTATGAAGGAATGTAGTGTAAGTATTTCATAAAGAATGATAAATACAAAGCTGATCTTCCACATGAAATCTATTCAAAAGAAAAACAGAAAATTTGAACCTCGTGGCATTATGGGAGCCCAAAACAAGATTAAATGTTGAACTCCAATAGCTTACGAACAGTCCTGGGTACCACACCATGTCTCTTTGTTTCATCTTTCTTTTCCGCCAAGTAGATCAAGCACGATTTATCGTAGATGTAACATCTAACAGAAGCATTTTCGAGAAACAACATCGAACAGACACAATGCCATATACCTGTAAGGATAAATAACATATCATCTCATTCATTGCGGCAAACCACCAATATATTTAAAACATTTGCTAGTACGGACATGTCCTAAATATCTACGAAGTACGCTAGTGTTTATGAAAGCTTTGGATATAAGTCAATCCGAATCTTACATTTGCATTCCTAAAATCTAATCCAGCAAACTTTCTTCCTTAATAGACTACTCCTGTTAATGATGAAAAAAATCCTGCTAGAATCACATGACATGCATCGAATGAACTACTCACATCATTAATGGACAACAATAGATCACAAGACCTCGTGGTATGAAACCAAGAAGTTTTCCTTAGAAACACATTCTATGATCAAAATCAACAAACTACCCACAAAATTTATTGGTTAAGCTCAAACTTTTACTTTCTCAATTAGGGAAAACATCTTCTCCGAGTACCTTAGTGGATCTTTTCTAAGCTTTTACTTTCTTAATAATGACAAACAATTATTCGGAGTAATCTATTATGAACAAATCTATACGAGCTAGCATAACATAGATACGTTAACAAAAACCATTTAGAATACCATCCATTGCTCACATCATAGTCCATCCTATCTATTTACATATCTAGAAACCTCAAGAAAGTAGAAGAAAAGTTCTATTAAAAAGCAAGTGACAAAATGAGGTTATTGCTTACTCCTAACAGTTTGTGTTCCAATTCTAGTTTTCGCACTTTCTTATTTCCTCGTGCCTTCTGAATCATACCAAGTACCTATCCAAGCTTTCACAACTCTTTTCACGTCAATCTCTCTTTTTATTCCTTTGTCTACAGAAAGATAATGATGTTTCCAACTTATAGGTTTTACCAAAAACATTGATGGGCATATTGATTTACTAAAATATACTTAAAACATAACTTCACCAAAATTGCTCTTATTACCCCTATGCCATTGTGAATCAATTATCTGTCACTGAGGTGTAATTAACTAAAACTTAAAGCATAAATCCTCAACATTCTAAGAGTCATGCATCGATACGATCCATTATTTGCCTTATAAATATGCTCCACCTCCATAAACTACAGAGGAAAAGGAGGGAAATCTACAAACACGAACATTAAAGGAGAAAATACAAAACACGAATTATCCATTTTCCATCTAGATTCTAGATGCAAACATGCAATAATTATAATGCCAAAACCTTAATCCCAACAGTATCAAGTCAGCTACATAATCCCTAACAAATCAACGTTCGAAATCGTTAAGATAACCCAAAATCAAACTAATTTGGAAATAAACCAAACAAATGAAACCCATCTTTGATTAACATCAAACAGAACAGAATCTTTGATCCCCAAATCATCTACATTTTCATGAATCAATCAAGCAAAACTACATCAAACACTCTCTATAAACTACAAGGTAGCCTAGTTCAATTTACTAGATTACCCTATAAATCACAAAAAATCCAAATGTATCTCTAATCTGTTCACATTCACAAACATGATTAAGACTCAAGCACAACAAATACTTAAGGACCTAGATTCGGGGTCGTTCTTGACCCAAGGCAAGGTATGCATTTGCAAAGGGATCATATACTTCAACTTAGCAATGTTGTTATGTATGGACATGAAACACCTTTGTAAAATTTTAACTTTACCTACCTCAACTCAACATGCATTTTTATCAGGTTAATCCTAACACATCTACATTTATTATGATGATTACAATATAAAAGGTTCATCTCTCTTATTTTGTCAAGCACCCATTAAAACCATAATCATGCCTCTATAGAGAGGGTCTTTTTATTTCGTTTTGCCTAGGCCCATAATATATCGGAACGACACTACCTAGATTGCATGAGTAGAAAAGGATATGAAGAACCTAAATTTACGGGTTGAGATGGTCGATAATTAGAAGGAACAAAAAAAGTTCATATGGACTACCACTAGGACTGATTCTTGTTCTAGTAGCCAACCTCAATCTTTTGAGATACACAAATTCTTGTGAGAGATGGTCTCTTTGAGAGACCATCTCTAATTGGATTGGCCCTAAGTAAGAGTAGAAAGTAAGCTTCGATGGATTGGGCTTGAGAGACCGATGGTCTCTCAGGAGACTAGCTGTTTGGGATAAACCCTTCGGCATTGTTGAATTTCTATAAGATCTTGAACATCATATTGTCAGTTGATAGTTAAATCAAGCCAATCATCTACATTCCTTCATTTCTTATTGTAGTACTAGTACATCCATAAATTTCATCCACATACATTTTCATTGAACCTTGTAACAAAATGATAAATCATGCATACCCCATCAAATATCAAAGCCTAAGAAATAAAAGCTAATTACCCATCAACAAAAAGAAAACTTTAAGCTTAACTTTGTACCCAATATCAATTTTTTCTCCTATAATATAGATACCTGTTTCATTTTGAGTTTTCAAAGTTTGATATGATATCTGGGTATTGGGTTGTTTATAGGTTTTTAAGCAATTGTTTGGATCTTATTTTTGGCACTAAAAAGATGGATGAAGGTTTACCTGTATGATAATGATAGAAAAACAGCAACTTCATCAAAGGTGGAAACTTTAACTTGTATCTCATTGGGTAATGACCCAATTCAGGCCTCCTTCACCAAGTATTGTAATTTATGCAAATGAACCAAACAAACCCTTAAAATAGAAATTTTCAAGATTTCCATGGAAGAAAGATCAGGCGTGTGAAAATTATATAGAATTTTTTTTTCTTTGTTTAAAAAAAGAAGGGAAGAACATAAAGCAACTCATATATACTAATCTCTTATGTCCTTATTTTTCACCCTAGTATACAATACGTTAAATGTGTTCCTAATTCCTATTAGGAAAAAAAAAACAAAAAAACAAAAACTGGTTAGCGGATCAGAAAAATATAAATAATCGGTTAAGATGAAGAGAATATAAGTTTATCAATGAGATTAAAAGAATAAAGTTATGAATGTGAGATTATTGTTAAAACAATAGTATATACTCCCTCCGTTCCCTATTGATGTTCCTATAGGGAATGTTCACGGGAATTAAGAAAAGTAGAATTTTTTAGATAGTAGAGATATTATTTTATTGAATAATAAATTTGATGGAGGTAAAGTGGGGACCACAAATATTAAAAAAAGTATTTAAAGAAAATTAGTGGAAAAAATATAGAGACCACAACTAATTAAAAAATGTTTTTATGAAGTTAGTGGGAAATATGTGGAGACCATAAGGAATATAAAAATGTTAAAATAGAGTTAGTGTAAGATATGTGGGTTCATAATCATTATTAAAATATTAAAATGAGAATGAGTGAGGTTATTTTTGTCCAAAATTTGTGATATAAATGGAAAGATTCCTTATGGGAACAACAATTGAAACACCCTAAAATGTAAAGTGGGAACTTCTTTAAGAAACGGAGGGAGTAAATAATAATATAAATTAAAATAAAAAATAGTATAAAATAACAATAACTAAGTAAAGATAAGAAAGCTCACTGTTTTGAGGTTCCCATCGTGGCACCTCCCTTTGGGTCCATGGATAAAAGTCAATTTTGATGCTCATGTGCCGAGTGGTAACAGGAGGGGCCTTGGGGTGGCTGCTCGTGACAAAGACGGTAAATTAGTGGTGGCGGGTACGTTGTGGCTACATGGTCGGCTGAGATGAGCGAAGCAGTAGCTGCTCTTTTTGCTGTTGAGCTGATGGTTAGACTTGGATATCGACTCATTCATCTCGAAGGCGATGCTCTATCTGTGGTGATGGCTATTAATCGTAAAGCTGATGGTTTTTCTCCTATCCATAGGATTTATGATAAGATGTTTTCTATTGCGTCTAATTTTGATGGCTTTGTTTGTAGTTATGTTTCTCGTAGTGGTAACTCAGTGGCCCATTCCGTAGCTAGATGGGAGACTGATCCTTCAAACGAGAAAATTTGTATGGAACCTTTTCCCCAAGAGCTTTTAACCTTGGCGGGTCTTAATTAATAATATGTCATCGGATTTTACCTATAAAAAAAGTAAAGATAGGAAAGTTTAATTGGTTTATTAACTATTCTAATTGTTTGCAGTGGCTCCCACTTTAAACAATATTTTGATAATTTAAAGAAAGAAAAATTCATAAGTGAAATGAATTTAAAGAAGGAATTTTGTTAGGTGTTTGTCTCTCGACCATCTTGTTGTTCAAATTTATTGTTGTGTTGTTGTTATCCCTTTGTTTTTTAATTTCCTGCCATAGTCTTGTGATTGTTTTCCTACTGACTTCATACTCTGTTGCACGATCATTAATTGTACCTAGTATCAGTTTTCTCTTCTTGTTTAATTTGCTCAACAACTTTTGCATGATCTGTGCCTTTTGTTGACCGGATAAATTTTGAGTTCCAACCATGTTTTGTTTTTTGTTGGTGTATTAAATGCTATTTGTTTGTGAATTTTTAGTTTCCTTCTTGTTGGTCTATTTATTGCTGTTTGTTTGTGAAATTTGTTCATTATTGGCGCCATATATTTTGGCCCCCCTTCTGTTGTTTTCAGCCTTTTATATTGGCGCCTCATTTTTACATTTGAGATTATGTTGAAGTTTCTGAATTCTTTTGTGGTGTCTGATCTGTTTTGTTTTTTTGGAGAATTATTTTGGTTTTTGGGTTTTAAATGGATTGTACAATGATGATGTTTTTTTTTAACAAAGATAAAATTTTGGTTATTTAACATACGGTGGCAATTTTTTAAAAATTTAACGCATCGTTTTTTTGATAACGTGGACAATCTGAAGTCGACGATCGAAAAAAAATCCGCACCCACATGATCAAGAAAGATTTGAACTACACCCGAGGCCGTTGAAGAATTGAGGAGGCTTTACGAGATTAAGTAGTTTGTTCTATGTAATTTTTTCTCGGCTTATG
This sequence comes from Amaranthus hypochondriacus, assembly GCA_000753965.2. Classification (NCBI taxonomy): domain Eukaryota; kingdom Viridiplantae; phylum Streptophyta; class Magnoliopsida; order Caryophyllales; family Amaranthaceae; genus Amaranthus; species Amaranthus hypochondriacus. The sequence continues at coordinate 1,605,892 of CM025919.1, forward strand.
TAATGTACTGTAATTTAACTAATTAACTTGAACTATCTAATTTTCGGCTATTATAAAAATATTTATCCACTTTTAAAGGTAAAAAATATTCAACATTTAATTATTCCAACAAATATATTCAAAAATGGCGGGAATCATTAAATCCCTAATCAACTCATTAAAAACTCATAATATCACTCTCTCTCCTACTCAAAGGGTCCCATTTTAACTCACTTTAAAAGCCGTGAAAAGTCAAACGAGACATTTGAGTTGCATAGGAGGGAGTAACACATTTAGTTAAGTTTTAATTTATAAATTGACAATAAAATATAATTAGTGGATAATGCAAAAAAATCAAATGAAGCCCTTAATCAGAATAAATTAAGTATTAGTTATTCATTAAAAAGATTTTGTTGACTTATTTATTTATTTATTTATTTATTTGAAATGTTGTTGTTGACTTATTTATTTGTTTGCTTTCTTTTGTAGTAGGAAGTGTCTCTACCCCTTGTGAATAATTCACCAAATGCCAATTATTATCATATCTACTTTTTAGTAAGCTCTTAACAAGATATATGACGGAGTTGGAGGCCTGCTTGGATAAGCATAAGTAATGTTCAAGTGAGCAAGCAACAACTATGGCTAGGGTCCGGGAAAAAAGGACTGCGATAACTCATATTCATAAAGAAAAGTGTGGTTAAAGAGTTCCTCAACCTGAGAAAGAGTAACTTGAGAAAGAGTAAGATAAGATTCTGCAGCTGATGATACCGAGCGTGACTGAAGCAAACTCCGCAAGTCTGCGTCTTACACAGAAAGGATTATTTCATTGTTGATGAGTGAGGGTAGCTCAAGATAAAGATTTGTGAATTTAGATTGGGTGTGCAAAATATTAAGATATTTAAGATTATAGTATAAGCCCTAAAAGGTGAAAAGAACTATAAGAGTGTGTAATCTATTTCACCATCAATGACACATTTGAATGGGTTGTAAATAGTTGAGGGGTGGTGAAAATTTAATGTAATTTGGTGGGAAATTTTAAAGATAAGTTTAATAATTATATTTATTTTATTAGAATTACATTATTTGCTTTTCAAAATTTATTACAATATATAACTGTTTGATGTGGTATTAAGTGATAATGAAATATTATAAAAGATATAATAAAAGCTTCATTACCATTTAATATTACCAACCAAATAACCCGTAAAGGTATTTGACTTTGGCATGACAAACACAATGAATGTTTAAATGAACTTTGTTGTTTGTTGTTTGCTCAAAACAACAATTATCTATAGTAACCAGTTAAAATATAATAAGAGATGATTATTCAAAGGTTGAATGATTTAAAAATAATTAATAGTATGAACTATTCATAGCAGATGAGCAATATATGCGATAATTTAGGATAATCTATTCTTTTTATCCCGTCAGTAAACTTATTATCTCTTTAATTTGTCACTTTATTTTTTATCATTCAATTGTTTTTGTTTATCTTATGTTCCAATCAAACTATTATTTTTCAAAATTTTCACTTAAAAAGCACGTGATACTAATTGAGTTGCAAACTAGGGAGAGATTATATATATCAACTACAAGCATAAAAAATTATACTTTATTTATTATTATTATTATTATTATTATTGATGGTACCCTAAGTTATTACACTTTATGAATGGTACCTCTAAATTTTTTCGATTATCATTGGTATCTTCGTGTTATTGAGCGCTTTACGACAGTAATATTTTCTAATTTTTTCCGTCCAAAATCGTTAACATTTTTTCATTTTCTTTTATTTTCAATTTAAAATAAAAATAAAATAAAAGAAATAACGGTTTTAGACTGAAAAAAAATAGAAAAAGTTACGGTCGTAAGACATTCAATAATACGAGGATACCATTGATAATCGAGAAAATTTAGGGGTATCATTGATAAAGTGCAAAAACCTAAGAATACCATTGATAATTTTTCCTACTATTTATGCTAGTTTCTTGAGAGACCGTCTCTTTGAGAGACGTATCTCAAATCCAACCCATTTAAAATTAATGTCTATAGAAAAACATAATGCGAAAATAAGACTGACTTGGATTTTGAATACTTGGTTTGTATCAATTTATCAATAAGAGGAACATCCATATTTATACATGTGATTATGACTAAAAATAAGAAAATAAAATATTAACCTAAACCTTAATATTTTTAACCTCCTAAAAACATAATATTATGAAATAATAATATCTTTATTTTATTCTACTTATTGTTTTTCTACAATGTCTACTATTAATATGCTAAAGGTCTATTCACATTCTTCTTAAACCTACTTATAATATTTTAAAAATATATAATGAGCGGAGTCAACTAAAGTTGTTTTGACCGTTTCTCGCGAGAGTTTCGGATTATTTTATTATTAGTACATATATACTAGTATATTTCAGGGAATCCACTTTAGGTAGCCAATTCTTATTTACCCTTTTTCCTCGTGCTTTACCTTCTCTCCTAAATTTACGAGAGAAACTTCTACTCCTCGGATAACTGTGGCGGAATTTTAATCGATTTCTCAAACCAGCACGAAGCCGAAGATTTGATTATTGATCAGCCCGCTTCGTTTCGTCCTTCTGTGTGTTAGGGTTTCGTTTTTCTTCTTTATTTTTGTTCATTTTCTCAGATTGATGGTTTTTTAGGGTTTTGCTATTGTATTAGATTTTGCTCAATTTATGGTTCAATTTTATTGTAGTAGTAGTTTGTTTGTTGATTTTGAGGTTGATTGTATCTTGTATCCATATACTGAGCATTAACGTATTTTTTCTTTGTTTGTTCTTTTATTTCCTAGTATTTTTCTCTGCTTATATTCATTCTATTACTTTGATCGAATTCATCTGCAAAATCTTATATCTGAAAAATAAAAGGAAAAAAAAAACAGTACAAACGAAATAAAAAATCAAAAAGGATTCTGGAAATAAGCATAAAAGAGTAAAAATACTTGATAGTGATAAAACTACAGGCTAGGCGAAAATAGAAAAAAAATATATAGAGAGAAATCAATAAAGAGTTTGCTTTATAAATGGCTAGCTCTGGTGCCGATAACCGGCATAATGGGCACGGACAACGGCTAGGTATTACCGAGCCGATTTCATTCGGTGGACCAACGGATTACGATGTGACCAAGACTCATGAACTTGAAAAGGTAAAATTGCATTTTTCTTATTATTGGGGATTGTATTACTGTATTTTTTTTTTTGCTGAAGTGATAATTGTGGATTTTTCAGTACTTAGAGGACGTGGGTTTGTATGAGAGTCAGGAGGAAGCTGTGAGAAGGGAGGAAGTGCTTGGAAGATTGGACCAGGTTAGGTAACTTGTATCGGTGCTTTATTTGTAAGTTGGTTTGATTATAATGGTGTTAGCTTGATATTTGACATTGTCTGTGTTTTGAAATTTGGATTTAAACAGATTGTGAAAGTCTGGGTGAAAACTATTAGCAGAGCTAAGGGTTTGAATGAGCAATTTGTGCAAGAAGCTAATGCCAAAATCTTCACCTTCGGGTCATACCGCCTTGGGGTATGAACCATTCTAATTATTTAATCAGTTTTAGTTATAATTTGATGGTTTTCTTATGTATTTTATCTATTCTTTCTGCAAGAAGTTTTCTTGTTTGCATTGTGCTTACTTTTGAAGATTGAATTGTGTTGTAGGGTTCTCTTGTCTTTACTTGTTTTAAAATTATTGGTATGCTTGTATTTTGTAAGTTATTTATGTGATGTTATAGTGGTGTTAACATCTATTTCATTGGAACGCAACAAAGTTCCAATTTTGTTCATTTATTACAACTGGAAATTGCTCGAGGGTATCAGAATTTGTTTGCAAGCTTGTCACTGTGAATTTTTTAAATAATATACTTTTGGGTTATAGGATGACAAGTAGGTCTTGATATAAGGTAAGTCTTGTCCATTCTTTTAGTTATGTGGATTCTTTTGAGGGCAATGTTTTGCCAATCGCCATAGACAATGTGATGTTGTTCATGTGTATGAGTATGACTAGTAGGAAATAATATTGTAGTTTGTCTCTATGCCCTAGTTTAAATTTTACCACCTCATTTCCATTTGTAACCCAAGTAGTCATGTCATGAAGGAAAATAATATTGAGTGTTTATTAAAATTAGTGGTAATTGATAAATTAATAAGTTTATAAACCAAGAGTGTTATATGAGCTTGGAATAGAGCAAAGTGGCTGGATCAATGGTTGGCCGTAAATCCATATATTTGTTACTTTTTGCTGGATTTAACTTTTTGGTTATGCTTCCGATTATGTCATCTATAAGCTAGTTAGAATCTGAAAACTTGAAATGAGAAAGTAGATTGTAACAGCTCTCGCAAAATATATCTATGCTTGTTGACCGTTCAGTAGCTGTTGGACTGATTGTCTTTACTCTAGCTGATCAATGATAGGTGAAACCGTAGAGTTTGAGTACACAAAACCCCCAAGGGATGACCCATTATAACTTCTTGTAAATAACATTGTTTTTATATGCTGTAAGGAGTATATTGGTCTTTATCTTTCCTATCAAACTCAGACAGTATGCATCAAGTTATCCCAAAATGAATGATAATGTTTTGTATGGTTTTTGAAGCTCCTCATCCTTTTTTCTGTCTCGCTCTAGAAATTAACACGTATGATCTGGTTACTGCTTAGTAGTCTTTGATGTGTTTTTTGCAAGAATTATGTAACATATTGCTGTATGTGTACACTGTTCTGACTTTCAGGCATTATCTTACTGGAAAATTTGCAAAAATATTTGTATAACTCTCCTGTCTCTTTTATCAGGTGCATGGTCCTGGTGCTGATATAGATACACTGTGTGTTGGACCTAGACATGCCACACGGGAGGTAAATCATCACTTTGTTAGCTAATGTATCTTATCTTCCATTTTAAGGTCTCTTTAATTATAATGTATTGCTGGGTGTAGGAAGATTTCTTTGGAGAACTTCACAGGATGCTCTCCGAGATGCCAGAAGTTACAGAGTTACATCCAGTGCCCGATGCTCATGTCCCAGTGATGGGATTCAAGCTTAATGGAGTGTCCATAGATCTTCTTTACGCAAGATTGTCGCTTTGGGTGATTCCTGAAGTGAGTGCATACATGCCGTTCTCCATATATTGAGATCAAGGCTTTGGCATTTTTGTGTATTTTTGATTTTAATGCTTTGCTGTTTTGGTTCATGTCCTTTGTAGGATTTAGATATCTCCCAAGATTTGATTTTGCAAAATGCAGATGATCAGACTGTTCGCAGTTTGAATGGTTGCAGAGTTACTGATCAGATTTTGCGTTTGGTACCAAATATACAGGTCTGTGATGCTGCTTCTGTTTGATATTATGTGTTTATGCTGTCTATGAAAGTTCTTATTGTTCTTGTAACTGTTTGAAGTTGAGACTTCTAAGCAATTCTGTCTTATTTAAAATAATTATATAATAATCTTTTTTCTTGTGGTTGCAGAATTTCCGTACGGCACTTAGATGCATGAGATTTTGGGCAAAACGTCGTGGGGTTTATTCAAATGTAAGTGATGTTTTACACCCATAGGATTTCTTGAAGCGGGCTTTTAGGTTCAATGGGCCTATCATCACTATCAAAGTGGTTCCTTTTCCAGTCTTGGCTTTGTTAATATTATTTCCAATTTGTTTTCAGGTTGCGGGTTTCCTTGGCGGTATTAATTGGGCACTACTAGTTGCTCGAATTTGTCAATTGTACCCCAACGCTTTGCCCAATATGTTGGTCTCTCGGTTCTTCAGGGTTTTTACTCAATGGAGGTGGCCCAATCCTGTCTTGCTTTGTGAGATTGAAGAGGGGTCTCTTGGTCTGCAAGTTTGGGATCCAAGGAAGAATCCAAGATAGATACCACTTGATGCCTATAATAACTCCTGCATATCCATGTATGAACTCTAGTTATAATGTCTCAGCAAGCACTCTGCGCATTTTGACAGAAGAGTTCCAGAGGGGTCAAGAAATTTGTGCGGTATTGTTTCTTTAATTGTGTTCATATTATGTTTTTTCTTATTTATGGAAACACGTTTCTCTAAAGATGCCTGCATGTATCATGCCTCCCTTTTTAAAATTAATTTAGAGAGGTTGTGTAGGGAGGGAGGGATTTTATACAGTGTTGCCCCACATTAGGAAGCTCTGCATAGTCTGTATGATTTAAGATTTTATGTCACATTAGACTTTTCTCTCGAAAAGTATAATTTGGTTCATCTGTGATTTTGATTAGTACCTGAAGCATATGGTGGGGTATCTGGTATATGATATGCATTTTGGTTGTCTATGTTATTTTAGTGCTAGTCACACTAATAATTATGTATAACTGCTCATGTATCTGTTGGATGACTGCATGCACTTTCAGGCTATGGAATCTAACAAAGCCGACTGGGATACGCTTTTTGAGCCTTTTCCTTTCTTTGAAGCATACAAAAACTATCTACAGATCGACATTAACGCCGAAAATGCTGATGACTATCGTAAATGGAAGGGATGGGTTGAGTCCCGTCTTCGAACGCTTACATTAAAGGTAATGCAATTGTACATAGACGATAGTAATTGATACTATAGGAAATAGGAACGTTTTAAACTGTTTTCTGAAAATTTTCTGTATTTCCACATCCAGATAGAAAGGAGCACTTATAACATGCTTCAGTGCCATCCTCACCCAGGTGAATTCGCTGATAAATCCAGACCTTTTCGATGCTGTTATTTCATGGGTTTGCAACGTAAAAAGGAAGTTCCTGCTGGTGAAGGCGAACAGTTTGATATAAGGATGACCGTTGATGATTTTAAGCAAACAGTTAATATGTATTCTCTATGGAAACCTGGAATGGACATCCGTGTAAGCCATGTCAAACGAAGAAGTATACCTGCTTTTGTATTTCCTGGGGGTATTAGACCTTCTCGTCCTGCTAAATCTTCTGGAGAAAGCAAGAGATCGTTTGACATGAAACCGGGTTTGGATAAGCAAGATGATGCGAAGAAGAGAAGGATAAATGATGATCCAATGACTAGTGTGGGACTTCCCAGGGGCGCAACATCGTTGCCTTTAGATGGGGGAAGTGGTGTCAGTAGTCCTATCAGCAGTGCAACTTCTTTTGTAAAGGTGGAGAATCATCTTGAAATGGTAGGACCAATTGATACAAGGACCGACACAGCTGACTCAGAAGTGTTGCATACTGCAAATTATGGCGAACTTGATGGATCTGTCCAACAAATTCCTCCTCTCAGGACCACTTCAGCACCTGCTGCTTCATCCAATTCCAAGGAGGAGGAAAAGTTGGCAATCGAAAAGATAATGTCTGGATCATACGACGCTCACCAAGATATATCTGAGTTGGATGAGCTGGATGTTATGGAAAATGCTAATCAAGTTGAACATTCTGGAGAAGCCACAAAGGTCTTGGAGGAGTCCTTGCCCGTGAATGCATCGCTGGAAGTTGCAATTCCTGGTGTTACTGCAGCCACCTCCAGTTCATTCCCTAATGGGAGTTTAGAGGAGCTTGAGGTCTCATTCTATTCCATAGTTTCCCTTTTCTCTGTTGGTCAAATGATTATTTTGTTTTTATTGATTTTGTATGTTTTCTTTTATGCATAATTGCAGCCTGCTGAGCTTTCAATGCCTGCCCCTGTTCGAATAAACTCTGCACCAGTACAAAATAAGCCACTTATCAGGTACTCATCGACTATCACCAATTCACTTATTTTTTCTATGTGCTTTATGGAGCTACTGATTTCGTTCACGACTTCATTAAGCTTAACATTTTGATTCTTGTGTATGGCAGGCTCAGCTTTACATCATTGGGTAAAGCTTCAAGTCATAGCTCGTGAAAAAAATAGCATTAGGGTTCAACTTGAACCGAGCTTAGAGTTTAGGGGTGGATCAAATTTTGGAAGGTTCCATAATTATCATATACTCCATCTCGAGGATTATAATATAATCTGTATAAGAAATTTTACTTTGTATAAATTGTTAATAAATCCTGAATTAGATCATTCGTGCCCTCGCCATCAATGAGTTGGTAGGGAGCTGAGTATTGGTGCATATCAGTTGCACCAACATTTATGTAAGGGCATGTTTTCATAATCGAAGAGCGTTTTTCATCTGCTATATGTTACCTATTTTCTTTTCATGCAACTTTCGATAAATTGATTTGAATCGCGTAATCATACATTTGTCTTTTAAAACAACACCATATATTTTTACAATGCTTATTAACTAGCTTACATACTATATTCTAAGGCAACAAGCCAACAACACATCCATAATACTATAACTCTGATAGAAAGTATATGTTACAAAGCAACCTTATAATATAAAGTACTTGATAAAATATGCCTAGTATTTAAGTAGCTTGTTTCTAACAGCTTTAAGCTTGTTTAGAGCCTCGGTCATGGTGATACGCCTACCAGGATGAGCAGCAGTGCACGTTAATCCGACCTCGAAAATTGTCACCAAACAACATTCCAAATGTTCATTCGGGGCTTTAATTTGTTCGAGGTCGTGATCACTATCGTTAACTTGTTTGCGTAACTGTGTACGCAACTCAGGATCTAGCACTTGCTCCATCATTTGAGTCGGAGCACACGATTGAACCCATGCAATCAAACCTTGTTCTCCTGTAAAACTCTCATGGCTAGGGCTTTTTCCTGTAAATAACTCCAATAATGTTACTCCAAAGCTATATGTATCTCCTGCTGTTGATGGCTTCACTCCTAGTCCATACTCTGCATTTGAACACAAAGATAAGATTATATACATCTAATCCCCTAAACACCACCTAAACGACTAAGAATAGATAATCATAGTGTATATAAAAGATACTAACCTGGGGGCATATACCCAATAGCACCCTTCAAAACATGGGAAGAACTAATGGAATATGGATCACCCATTCTCTCCATTAATAACTTAGCCAACCCAAAATCTCCGATTTTCGCCGTTAAATCTTCATCAAGTAGAATGTTGCTTGGTTTTAAATCACAATGCACCACGGGGACTTCACTATCATGGTGTAGATAATCTAAAGCACTAGCAATATCAATAACCACACTCAATCTTTCCATTAAGTTCAAACCATCACCATCTTCTTTCTTTCTCTTACCCTTCATCCAATCTTCTAAGCTTCCATTGCCAAGGAACTCATAAACAAGAGCAAGGAACTCCATGTTTTTGTTATCCAAACTCGAACAAGAAGTTATCAACTTACAAAGATTCCGGTGCCTTACATTCCTTAAAGCCTCACACTCCGCGAGAAAGCTCTTCCAAGAAGTGCTTAGCTTCATGTCTAGTACCTTTATCGCGACAACCATGTTATCCTTTAAGTACCCTTTGAAAACCCGTCCAAAACCTCCTCGTCCTATCAAATGCTCCTCACTAAAACCTTGAGTGGCAAGACGAAGCTCATCATATTTAACCATGTAAAATCCTTCGAACTTGGAGTCTGACGTTCTACTTAACTTCGCCTTTTTCTTCCTGATTACGAAAAATAAGAAGCCAACTACTAAAAACGTCACGAACACTACCACCGAAACAATAACAATATCAATATTGCTAAATTTTCGAGTATGATCATGATCAACTACTTGTGCATTCTTACATGCCAAGTGCAAGGAGATTCTTGGGTTGCCTTGTAAATGGACTTTAGAAAGGTTTGTAAAGATCCCTCCACATGGAAGTTCTCCTTCTAGATTGTTAAAGGATAGGTCTAAAGATTGAGTAGCATTCCAGAGTGTGAAATTAGAAGGAATGGAACCAGATAATTGGTTATGAGAAAGATCCAAAACTTGAACGGCTACAAAATTTTCCAAAGAACTTGGAATAGGGCCAGAGAAAAGATTTCTAGCCATATTCAAAGTCTCCAAGTTCTTGCAATTCGAGATGGAGCTAGGAATTCTCCCCGACAATCGATTGTTCGAAAGATCAATGGTAATGATTGTAGTTAGTAGCTCAAGTTCATCTGGTAACTGCCCATCAAAATGATTGTTGGACAAATTTAGTGTATTGGTCAAAGCAGAGAGGGTAAGAATCACTTTAGGTATGGTGCCATTAAGCATATTAGATGATAAATCTATGTAACCGAGATTACTGAAACCTCGAAAAGAGCTAGGAATTGAACCCGAAAGTTTGTTTCCTGATAAATCGAGTTTAGTTAGCTTTGTAAGACCACCCATGGATCCTGGAATCACCCCGGAAATTTGATTCATAGCCATATCCAAGACTTGCAAATCTTGTAAATGACTAAGTTCATTAGGTAATGAACCGGCAATCTCATTGTTGCGTATGCTCAACAAAGATAAGCCATTGAGTTTACCAATTGAGCTCGGTATGCTACCATGGATTCGATTTTGCCCCATATATAACTTCGAGAGTACCTTCAATAGATTTCCTATAGAGTCGGGGATGAAGCCTTCTAGAAGATTTCCATCGAAGGAGAGAAAGTTAAGTTGAGTACTATTAGCTAAAGAAGTTATGAAGTCAAGACCATTTTCCTCATCTAAGTGATTGACTATATTGTTGTAGCCAATGTTGTACATCTTAAGGAAGGGAAGGTTCCCTAAACCCGGAGGTATAGTTCCTGTGAGGCGATTGTGAGCCATAAAAATCACTTGGATGTTCGTAAGGTTTTGTAACGAGCCAGGGATTCTTCCGGTGAACTTATTGATGCAAAAATAGAAAGTAATGAGATTTGGTAAGGTTTCACCAACATTATAAGGAATTTCACCCCACAATTGGTTTGAAGCCAAGGCTAAGAAGACTAAAGATGACATATTATAGATAGGTTTAGGGACTGTGCCGATAAGGTTGTTTATAATAAGATCAAGATGTTCGAGGCTCCTTAGATGGTGTAACTCACTAGGGATTGTGCCGCTAAGAGCATTAGTCCCTAAATCTAAGATTTTCATCGAAGTAAGATTCCCTAGAGATGGCGGAATAGGGCCAGAAAGTTTGTTGCTAGCTAAGTTTAGGACTCGAAGTCTTGGGAGGAAACTAACTTCTTTCGGAATCCTCCCTAAAATGTTATTCATAGTCAAGTCCATAACCATGAGCTCGCGCAACTTACTTATATTCGATGGAATCAAACCTTGTACGTTGTTCGAGCTCAGGTTGAGAACTTTCAAACGACGTAGATTACATACTTCATTTGGTATCGAGTTGGATAGTTGGTTGTGTTGAAGTTGTAAGGATTGTAGGAATGAGAGATTGCCTATATGAGGGCTTATAGAACCAACAAGTTGTAAGCTTGACAAGTTAAGAGCAAATACTCTTTGCTTAAACTTGTTACAAACAATCCTTGTCCAATTGCATGGAGACGAGTTTTTGTCCCATGTTGATAAAGGATTTGAAGAGCCGAGGCTCATTTGGGATCGAATACTTATTAATGCATCCTTGTCTGAATCGAGGCTTAAAGTCCTCGATTCAATTACAAGGATTAAGGGATGATTGAATATTAAAAAGGCTAGTTGTAGTTTTAAGATGGCAAGCATAAACATTATTGATGAATGAACTAACATTGTTTCTTTGTTTTTTTTACTTTTTTGATTATCTAGTATTTATAACAAAACATGTGAAATGGTTTTACATGATGCATTTATATTCACTTAATAGTAGGACGTAAATAAGGGGTTAGGATACAACATTTTCTTTGTTTTCTTTAGTCCATTTTAGTTGGTGATGACTTCTCTTATGCTTTGGACAATTCAAGGTTGATTGTTCTCATTATTTTATGCAACACGTTGGCGACTAGATCCGATCTCTTATTACCGAATTTCGAGACATGTCAAACTAAATTAATCCAATCTGTTTAAGTCTGTTATTTATTTTCGTAAAGTTTAACCTGTTTTTATCTGGATCTAGTCTAGCATTTTGGGAAAATAAAACATTGAGAAATAGTGGGGCTTAGTGTTCTTTTAGCTTAGATACACTATAAATTGAATCGTGATCTTACATGAGTCTTGAATATGACTTGATGCTTGGTTTATTTGGACTTCAACCTCAACAATGGTGATCAATTTTCATCTCCATCGATGATGTGATGTCTGCAAATGAACAACAACCAGTCTCCTGAGAGACCGTTTCTATGCCTACTCTTACTTTACGTTTTACTTATAGGCTGAGCCAATCATAAATGATCTCTCAAAGTGACCGTCTCTCACAAGAATTTGTGAATGAACAAACTTAGCCGAGGTATCTAGGAACTAAGGAATCCCTTCTGATGCCGAAGACAATATATGGTGGTTAATGGTGATGAAGAGGTAGAACATAATTATGATCAATTAAGAATACTTGTATGTATTAACAAGAACAATAAGTTGTTTCTTTGGAAGTTAGAACATAGTACTAATATTTACTCTACCAAGCCCGCCTTAATTCTTGCCTACGACATACCAAAATAGCGAAAAACTGAGGACGTTTTAGCTTTACATCGCAAAAATCAACACAAAACCGCCCTAATACACGTTAGAGCCATTTTTGGGCATAACTGAAAAGGTAATCAAGCAGACAATGAAATAAGCCTACACAGGTCTCCTACATTACTCTTATTCTCTGTCCCTTTTCTATCGAAAGCTCCCCCTAGCTAGTTGTTTCTTTTTCTCCTGCAACTCCAACACTTTCTCTTCTATCGTGTTTCGAGCAATGATCCTTAGGATCTTCACTTCTTTTCTCTGACCGATTCTATGAACACGGTCCATGGCTTGTTCCTCGGTTGCTGGATTCCACCAAGGCTCAAATAAGTAGACAACAGATGCAGCTGTAAGATTGATACCTGTACCGGAAGCTTTGAGACTGGCGAGTAAAACGGTAGGTGAATCTGGTTCGAAGGTGTGAAAATCCTGGATCACTTGTGCTCTCTTTTTGGCCGACAATGTACCGTCCAACCGCAGTGTCTTAAATCCTGCAGCTTTGAGTGGCTCTTCGAGTAAGAGTAACATCTTGCGGAATTGAGAGAACACAACTGATTTAACATTCCGGTTCTCCACGAGGAGTTTCAGTAAAGCCGAAGCTTTTGAAGAAGATTGGTGCGAGGATGAGGATGTGCTTGCACTATCTGACAACTGTGGTGGGCCTGAGTAAAGATCGGACTCTGACAAGGGATTACGGCACATAGGGCAGCTGGATTTTGTATGCTTCAAGGTCTTAATGATGCAGGCACGACAGAATATATGAGCACAATGTGTGATCACGAGGTTTGTCGGTGGAGAAATACAAATCGGACAGTCGAAGTCGTCTTTCAGTATCTTGCAGCATTGACATTAGCTTCGTAAGCAGTTCGGGATTATTTGACACATCTGCAAGATGGTAAAAATAAAACAATGAATATAATTACCAAATATTAAACACTTCATCAAGATTATAGTAAGAAAAAATTATACTAAAAAGATCATCATCATACCCCCACATATCCCGCTCATAAAAACTATGATCAGGGTCTGGAAAAGATGGATGACGACGCCAAACCATACTTTCTTAAAAGATATCAATATCAACACTCACTAGTGCCCTAACTTCCATTACTACCTTAAATCCTGTCTATGTTAAATGGGTTTCTGGTATCTAAGTGGGTAGTACAACAGTAATGGTAATTTTCAAGCATGTAGAAGCAATCACAGACAAAGCAACAATTAAGTTGTGGTGCGACAATAAACGATTGCACCAAATAGAAGGCAGAGCTTAGAATTGAAGATGGAACAAAGACAAGATAACTAATGAATCTAATGAAGCTGTCATTTGACAACCGAAAGAATACACAGAAAAGCATTCCAGGATGATAATCCTAAGCAGTAAAAGATAAAGGATGATCAAAGAAAGGCAACCTTGAACATTGTCAGGAGGAAGCAAAGATTTGATATCATGTGGGCACAATGCAACATCCGTACAAATTTGGCGAAGCCTCAATATAATGCTGAGGACCGTAGAATAGTTGCGTGTCACAGTACCATCATTGATGTATTTCCCAACAACCTGCTTGGCTTCTTCTTCCATACGATCATATAAATCACGTTCTTCTTGCGAAAGTTCCACATAATGAGTCTCTATGGATTTTGATGGCAACACAATCAAATTTTGCTCTTTGGTTCTTCTCAATGAAACAGTTGACATTAAGACCTGTGATAAAATGTTACATACAACGAAATTAGAGAAACCACAGTTTTGTTGTTGCTACCATTGATTAGGATCATGCAAGTAGATAGGCTATTTGTTCTCATAAACCTATTGTGTGCAGACAGTGGAGTATATAGCACAATTACGGCCTATTCTTGAGCTCGTTTCCTAGCCAAAAAATATACTACAACGCCAAAGCCTGAATCCCGAAAGATCGGGGTTGGCTTGTTGTTGTGTGTGTATGGGATGTGACTAGATTTCACTGAGCTAATCGACACAAATGACAAATCTATGCTCACTCTTGTCCTAAATCTGGGAGGTGACTAGGTTTCACTGAGCTAATCGACACAAATGAAAAATCTACGCTCACTCTCGTCCTACATCTGAGCTTGGGACTGGCAATGAACGAGGAGCACCCACAGGACATGACAAGAAAAATGTACCTGAAGACGCACAAGACCTTTTTTATCACCCTGAACTAAAGGCCGTTGTACAAGTCTATTCCAGTACCCTTTATTAGAGAAGGGATCAAATTTCAAGAAGGCCATGAGAGAAAATAGATCATGGGAGCTGTTCTGAATTGGTGTTCCTGTCACAACCCATCTTCTCTTCCCTTTTAAAGACGCGACTGCACAGCTTTGCTTCGCACTAGCATTCTTTATCAAATGCCCCTCATCTAAGATAATTCGTCTCCATTCCATCTTATTAATCGGTGACGCAGATTGGCTCTCCTCAATGGACAAAATGTTATAGGTAGTGAGCACTATATCATACTTCTTAAGCTCATCCACATCATGAGTCCTCTCCTTACCATGATACAAATACAATTTCAACGAATTGAGACGAGTATGTTCGAAAAGCTGATCAACCCAAACCGATATAACCGACAATGTACATACAACTAAAGTTGCATTTGATTCTTGCAAATTCTCACTTACCCCACTACCCAAATCAGATGAACCCAATTTCCTCTTCTTCCTAGAAGTATTAGTGATAGCCTTTTTTCCCTTCCCAACTCTTTTGGACTTCTTACCAGAATCATCAATAACAACAGCTTTATCACTTAAAACATTCATTTCATTACTTTTATCAATATCCATACAACAATATTTGTCAAAAGCAATCAAAGAAAGTAAAGTTAAGGGTTTTTCCTAATCCCATATCATCAGCAAAAATCCCACCCCTAATCGGTTCGGGTCTCGAATTCGTCTGAAAGTTAGTTAACACATTGACAAAAGCCCCATCTTTTTCTTCCCAAAATGGGGGCAATTCCTCAGAATTCTCCCTCCCTACCAACCACCCTAAACCTTCTTTTTGGTGTTCAAACAGTTCAGACAAAATAACATCTTTAGGAGGCTCCAATTTCACCAATAACCCTACTTTTTTACCTACATTCTCATCCACAAACTTGAAAATCCCATCAATACTCTTAACATCTTTACAGTTTCTCCTATCCTTGACTACCTCCGATTCAGACAAAGCGAAACTCGGAACATCCCCCACATATTAACTGTAAACCACCTCCTATAATTGCAGATTTAACAGTTTCAAAAGCCTCAATTCTAGAGAAAACATGAAGTTGAACAGGAATTTTAAACTTAGGGTTCTTATTAGGAGAATTGGGAACAATACCTTCAACAAAAATAAGTTGAATATCAATTAAAGGAGCTAGAACTTTAGCAGCACCTCTTTCAATGTGACCCACTTGTGCTCCACGAGTATTAAGCACTTTAATGGCGTTTTCATCGTAAACATTTAAGGGTTCTCGGACTAAACCCACCATTTCTCGGCCACTAATTCTACCAGAATAGTACTGTAAACCCACTATATTGACAATAACGAAACCTACCATGTAGGTTTCTGAGGAAGAGGCTAGGGAAAGTTGTGGGTCTGTTTGTGAATCATCATAATCGTTTGTTTCATCTTCATCAAATGATGCCATCTTTTGTATATAATTTGAGTGGGAATTTGATAAAGATTGGGAATTTCAGGGTTTGTTGGATGAAGTTATGGTGATTTGGAGTTCTTGAAATTTTGGTTTTTCAAATTTGAATGAGGGGCTTCGCGGTGTAACGTGTAAGGATGGTTGAAGAACCTAAAACGGATTAGACTTCGAGGTCAAATGAGTGAATAGAGAGGTCTAAATAAGTTAAAAACAAAAAGCTTTCATAATTCATGTATGAGTATGTATCATGATGAGAACGTCTCGTGTAATAACTTGTAGGCACTAGGCAACACGGGCACAGCCCGCTTAACACTTTATAAAAAATTTCGATTTACATATATTTTTGCATTATTAGACCTTGTACACATTATGCACCTCCTTAGTTACACATAGTTGCATTATTGACATTGACACTATCTTCTCGTCCAACCTTGTTATTGTTCATCCATTGTTGTTGATAACATTTTACTTTTTCCTTTTACAACTTTTTCCAATATGTTATGTGTGTGAACGACCTTCACTAAAACCTCAAATTGCTATAGAATTTATCTTGCCGTTAAATTTCTCAATTCTAAATTTAATGATAGTCGATATTGTAAATCATCTACACTATCACAGATTGATCATATGCAAAAGTAAGTTTGAGGTTGCTTCAAAGAGTAAGAATTTTTTAACTCAACATTTTATAAACTTTTTTTGCTTGAAAATTACATGAAAACCTCCATAAAAACTAGTGAAAATCGAGTCATGTTTTAGTTGGAGCATCTACCACTTTCCCTAGGAGGCAATTAGGTTCGATTCTTGTTGCCTCCTTCCCTAGCCCTCCCGTTCCCCAACGTAAAAAAAACAATATCCAGCTACCAAAAAGTATATCAATTTCATAAGGTTACAGTAAGCGTTGAGCATCTATTGTTCCCTTAGAGACGATGCTGGTCTATGGCTAGCACAGAGCTACGATGCACATTCAGTTTGCGATTGCCACTTTAAACTTGCGAGTTTGATGCCTTATTAGTGTGATGGCACCTTAATTTGAGTTCTCTGTTTACATTTCTATGCTTCAATCAGCAATCTCCACTGTGCAGCACAATTCTCATTTCCCTCCCTTCTTCCTTTCATGACATGCCTTCAGAGCTTGAACCTCTGCATCAGTGTGAAACGAGCAAGAATATATCAACAAGCACTCGAACACATGTAAATTGATTTAGTAGGGAAAAGGTAGCGATTATCCATATTCCATTACGCAATGCTTTCATAGAAGACACTAATAAACAGATCCCATAGTTTCCTTTCTAAAGGTTTTCCTTAGAAGAAAGCAAATGAAACTTCTCATAGACCTTCAACACTTTTCTGGTATGCAGCCAGTTTATGCAGGTATAATACAGATTCTAACGACTTAATGTGACAAGCGTTAAACTTGGGGGTGTTTGGCAAACAGTTGATAGCTGGTAGCTGGTAGCTGACTACAATGGCTGATTAGACCAGCTAATTTTAATTACTGGTCTGACCAGCTGATTTTAAACCCGCTGCAATGTGCAGCTTGTTAAAAAAACAGTTTATTCATATCAATAAGCTGTTTCAACAAGCTAGTTTACCAAACATTAAAGTCTATTCGTATCAAAATAAGCTAAAATTGCTCATTAAGTCATCATGCCAAACACCCCCTTGGTAAAATGGTGCTAGCAATAACATCCACCGGCTTGCTGAACTCATGCTACCAATCAAAACATGCAAAAAGCTCAAGATCTTGAAAGTAGACTCCCTAGAAGTCACCAAAATATTCCTTCAGCAAGAGTTGTGTGGAGTGGAATGCAAAAATATCCTCAACACCAAAAAAAGTGATACAATGAGAGCGAAGAAAAGAAAGCATACCCTTCTGGCACATTTTCCAGTTTCTATCAGTTTTGATCAGACAATCCTGCAGGTTTTCAGATACATATTACTGAAACACAGATGGGAAATTATAAGATGTTAATACGATGCCGGACTGTAAGTACCCTGCAAGTTCAAGTAAAGAGAGGAGCAATCTCCGAGCTGTTTCACATTCTCGTCTTCTTCATCTGCATCAGTCTGATGAAGTGATTGCGGTGGCTGCTCAGGTTGTAAGGAAGGAGACTGATGAGATGAGATGGTTTCATCATGTAGGGTTGCTTCTGTATTCCACATCATACTCCAAAAATATATCCTTCTCAAGAAGAACAGATAAATGTCAATTTCCTATGGTAAAAAAAGCGGAGAAGTTAAAAAAAATAGTTACTAGTAACAAGCAATTTGACTTTCAGTGTCCAAGGCCAAGTGCTCTCCAAAACAATTTTAGATAGAAAACACTTAGAGAACAATTGCAGATAACTCTTGTGCAAGTTTCGTCTGCTCAAAGAGCATTCAATTTGTAGTTTGATCAAAATTCACTCTTACTTTATAAAATCTTTCGCTGCAGTAGGAGACTTTTGAGGGCTGCTAACCAACATCAGAGGTTCTACTTTAAGATAACCTCAAACCACAGGGAAGTCACAGCCCATTAGTCTTGGTAGGCTGAGCATCCGCATGCCTCTAATTTAATTAGAGCTTCCTAATATGAAAGGTTACCTCAGTACTGTCTTGGGTCTTGAACTCTTGATATCAAGACTCAACTCCTCTCTTATTAAACAAAGTTGGCTATGTATAGATGTAATAGGAATCCATAGAATTTCATCAACTCGATCCCCCTCGCAGATATGAGACCACTACAATACTTCAAAAAAGTTTCTTGCATTACCCAAATACACACTTTCCCCATACAAACAATTTACACGATTCAAAAGGGGAAATGAATAGGGCATAAAATTTTCATTATTGAATTAACTAAGGGCATTGTCCATTCCCGATGCAGCTAAAAATTTATGGGTCTTTGGCTTCGAATTATAATAGACTATATTAACAGCTCACTAGATCACGTGCACTAGTTAGCTTTGTGATGTTGCACATAATATTGCTACCAAAGGTCATTTAAAAATAGTGAAGAATTCAGGGTGCTATATTGGTAGGCTGAATACTCTGCTTTGTATGTGTGCTGAAACTAACTCGACTATAATGTTGCTAGGGTTTTGATCAGTTTACTTGAACAATGGCGCCCAAGCCTAGATTGCCTGATTGCATCTTTGTCATCATGGTAAGGATGCGTACATCCGACCCCCAAACCCCAGCCTAAATGGGAGAGACTAGTGACATTGACGTAATGGAATTGTGTTGTTGCAGTGTATTGACTAGGGTCATAAATAATATATCCTCCAATATGCAATTTTTAGGCTAAAAACCATAGAAACAATACTTCTACATCAGCTAAAAATTCTGGCCATACAAAAGTAAGTCATTTCCTAATATCTCATTCCAATCCATGTCTATCTAAATAAACTCAACATTGATTTTAAGTTCCAAATAAAACGACAATGGAACTTTCAATTGAAAACAAAAACCTACAAAGTAATGCACCCAGAAGTAGCAAATGAATGAGGAAAACATCAAAGAAAAAAACAAATGTAAAAGATTTAAATCAATACCAACATCATAATGGAAGAATCAAGTAATCAACAATTTGATTATTTACTGCTCCCTAAGTAGCGAAATCAAAGTTAACACAAACTGAGTAGATTATTAATCAAATTAATAGGGTTTAAAGCTCAAATTCGGTTAACATACCAGCAAAAGCTCTTTCGTTGCTTCAATCTTCAATTTGGTTCAAATGAAAATGAAATTTGGAGTGAAAATATGAAATTTTCGAAGGAAGGAATCAAAAATGGTTAGAATTAATTAGAAGTAGAACGAAAGAATAAGAGGGGTTTGTGGCGTGGGTTTATGTGATGATTATACTGTATAATAATTTCGTTTAGTTGATGTCATTTTAAATTAATGTTAAATTTTTTTATCTAAGTAATTTAAGGACTGAGAAATAAATGATACCATAAGTTGATCTTATTATATTTGATGCTAGTTACTGACGTGTATATGTTTGTGTTTATATTTGATTGTTTGATGACTTTCTATGATCCTCCTGCTGCTCGACATCAGACCAAGGCCAATGTGTCATAGCAGGACAATCATAGAAAGTCATCAAACAATCAAATATAAACACAAACATGTACACGTCAGTAACTAGCATCAAATATAATAAGATCAACTAATAGATAACATTATGTTATACAACAACATAAAAAGATTTCATAGGACACAAACACAAATAATAACCGTTTACCGTCCACCTATGCTTCTTGGATAGAATGTAGGTCTTCACATTTCTCAACTCGAAGCATAAACTCTTGCAGAACACGCGTAGTATCAACTCAACCGAGACGTTAACAGACTATCTAACACGGGATTCTATAGAGATTGTCTATTTTAGAGTAAGCGTATTCATAGCCCATCTTTGGGACTGGTAACTCCTTTGAGGTAAGTTAGCTTAGGCGCACTTCTCACTAGCATAAACTACTCTATCATTGAATAACCAATGATTAGACGTTCTATTAATGTGTAAGCTTTCTATGAATGAACAAGCTTTCTTTCAACGAGTAACATTCTATCATGGCCATGGGCGTTATCGGCCACCCGGCGCCCATGGCAAAGTATGAGCTCATACCCCCTCCAGCTGACCCTTTCGGGTCCTACCTTCGGGAAACTAACACTGGGGTATTAATCCAGTGAAGAGGCAACCATATTGGGGTTTGCAAGGCCCGCATGGTGACACCTCGGTCAAGGGCCGTTATCGGCCACCCGGCGCCCAATTGACAAAGTATGCTCATACCCCCTTACGGTGGTCCCGTCGAACCTCACCTAGGGGACTACTAAATCAACCGGATATAATCCAGTTGAGTCACGCCAACTAATTATAATTTAGTACTTTATCAAAAGGGGAATAACTCCCGCTTTTGACTATAAATGAATGCCCTGGGATAACAGAACGCCGAAACCCACTGAGCAACTCAATAAAATATGAAATTCACCTATAAAGGAGTCATTCTAACTCCAAGTAAGGCATAATTCAATTCTTAAATAAATGAGGGGGATGGTCCCCGCCTTCTACTAATACTCTCATTCTCTAAACTATTCTATGCTCAAGGATTTCGTAATCGATCTCTTCATACAAGGCTTACTCGCTAATATTTCATAGTTTCGATACAATGCATATTATCACAATAATAATAAAGTCTTAAAACAATTGCATATAAGGATAGTTACTGCGTGTACGTACCTGTAAGCGTCACTGCACGACTAAAAGTCGCAAAAATCATCCAATTAAAGTTCTACCTTCCTCTTATGAATTGGGCACCTATAGAGTTATAAATGGAACTAATAAGTCTCCTTAACTACTTTGTCATACCAACTAAATACCAAAGTAACCGCTATCACCCATTCAACATGAGTTTCTGATCACTCTAGCACGCTCATAACACATTCAGTACAAGTCAAAATCATTAACTCAACACGACACAAGTCCTTCCTTCAATTTAAAAGTAAAAGTATATGTGAATCGTTTCTTTACATTAACCAATTTTTTGTACATATTGACTCGCGTTACACAAAAATAACCAATCACAACTAAGCCTTACAATTTTTAACACAACCCTTATACAACGACAAGCCAATTCTTAGAGTTATCGAATCGCGATATCATTTGTTACATTCTACAAGACTAGAAAGAACTATAATCAAAACAAGTCAAATAACTTGAGCAACCATCAACGAAGAGTAGTCATCATGCTTAGCTTTCTAACACCATGTATTATGACTTGAATAACATCCTAATAAGGGTATTTGTAATTTACAACAATCAACCCAAAACAACTAGCAACTATTATTCTCAATTTAGACCAAAAATCACTTTCATAGTCACTACAATCATCACTATCAATAATACCCAACAATTCAAACCATCCATAATAACCGAATAAAGAAACATAAAATAATCGTAAATACTTGATTGGAGGAATAGCCAATTGAAATCCCCATTTGAACAATCAAACTCATAATTGACTATTTTCGATTTTCATGATAGTCTGCTAGTATTTTGGGCATAACTCTCTCATACGAAATCATTTTGGGACGACTCAAGTGCCCACGCGACCGCGACTTCGAGCTCTACAAATCTTATGAAGAAACCATAACCTACAAATGCCCTGAAGAGGCTCGAAATCAGCCAAAAACAGGAAGAACAGAATCTGAATTTTTTTTTTCTTTCCAAAACTTTGCTTTTAAACTTTGAAGGTGAATCAAAACCCCAAAATGTAATAACTAATCAAATACTACCACATGAATTAGAAATTCAAAATAACCCAAATGAATCTAACTTCAATACTTAACTAATTACCCAATTTATGTATAATAAAGTTAATATTCAACTACACTTGATTTCTATTACCCACGCAAAGATTTAATGAAAGTAACACAAAACCAACACCAAACTCATAAACTTAGATAAAATCTCCATTAAAACTAGAGAATTAATTAGAGAATAGAAGAGATGGCTTACAAAGAGTGAGACTAAGAAGTGGACCAAGAGATGGGTGGTCCTTGTGGTGGTGGCTCACGTGTGTGGTGGTGGACCACAATTGGTGGTCGTGTGGGCAGCCTCCACGGCTGGAGGAGGAGAAACGCAGCAGAGCTGCTCTTAGGAGGCCTACAGCCGCCACCTGCTGCTAGAGTAGGGCGGACGGGGCTGCTCTTGGTGGTGCCGTGGTGGCGCAGGGCTGCTGCTGGCCGCCAGCTGCTGCCTGCTGGTGAGGGGAAGGGGATGTGAGGAAGAGAGGGAAAATGGTGATAGTAGTGACGGCTACCCTTTTGAGTATTTAGGGTTTAATGGCTTTTTATCCTCCTCCTTCTTATTATTATGTTTATTTATTTATTTATTTATCTAGATTCGTTTTCTTGCGAGACCTAATTACGAGGCCTACCTTCGTGTGCTCGCACATTTTAATAAAATAATCATTTGTTTCGAACCACTTTATTTAGAAATCGTAACTATATTTTTAATATATATATATTAATATTCAATTTCGTATATAAAAGGAATTTATCAAAACTACTTCAAAATTAATTTAATATAAGGAAAAATTATATAAAACTACCTAATATATACCATTTTTTTAAAAAAACTACCTTATGTAAAAAATTTTGCAAAAAACTACCTTATATAATGAAATTGTTTACAAAACACTACCTTACTAAGAATTTCGTCAGTTGACCGTTAAAATAGACGTTGACCATGACATACCCAGCACGCCCCTGTCACGTGCTTCCATTAAATCATCTTCCTCCCTCTTCAATTAAAGATTTTTGTAGACTTACCTACCCAAACTTCATCTCATCAAATCATCTTCCTCCCTCTTCAATTAAACCTACCCAAACTGTGCAAATGAAGCTGTTTGTTGTATACCACAGTAAACTGATGTTTGCCCACATTTGTTGTATGTATCATTATGAAACTGTATCCGTTTACTAAGGTAATGTATCAGTTTATTGCTGTTGCCCACATTTTCAGTTTACTGATCAGTGCATATATTACACATCATTAGCAAATGAAGCTAAAGTGGCATCAATCAATGTGTATCAATATACTGATTTATTGTATTAAGAACCTGCAAGTATGCTGTGTGTTTGTATCTTTGTATCAAGCAATCAGTGTGCATCAATTGAGCAAAATACACTAAAACAGCATCAGTTGCTGTATTTGCACAAATTTGCACATATAGCATCAGTAGCAAATGAAGCTAAATCAATTAATGTATCAACACATTGTGCTATGTCCAGCTGCACCAATGAAGCTAAATCAGTAGCAAATGAAGCAAAGGACAAGCAATTACATACACCAATTAATACATTAATTCCAGCTGCACAACATTTGAACCTTCTTCCAGGATTTTTCTTGGTCCATGAGACTCTCCTTGCAAATGTAAACAATGGGAATAAAATCAAATTGAAGAAGGGGAAGAATGGGAATAGATAAATGTAAATAATTGATTACATGTGCTCGATTTTAGGGTTTAAAATGTAGAAGAAGGTGAAGAATGGAATGAAAGCACTCAGGATTCGATTTTAAAGAAGGAAAAGATGGGTTTAATGAAACCACGTGACTTAAACGTGATGGTCAAACGTCTATTTTACCAGTCAACTGACGAAATTCTTAGTAAGGTAGTGTTTTGTAAACAATTTCATTATATAAGGTAGTTTTTTGCAAAAATTTTTACATAAGGTAGTTTTTTTTAAAAAAGGGTATATATTAGGTAGTTTTATATAATTTTTCCTTAATATAATTATAAAATCCCCAAAGGTTATTAAAGTAATTAAATAATGACGTCAGAAAATCTCGGGGTGTTACATCTCAGCTGCTATGTGCCGACATTTTCTCTTGCACAAGTTTATTTTTTCTTTAAATGTCATTTGTGGGGGATTATTGGACAAATTAACCTTTAAAGACTTAGAATGGAAATAACATAACCTTATAAATGTGATTGTTGGGACTTTATCATTTGTCATTAATCTTTAATATGTTGGTGATCTATCATGATTAGTTGTTAAACCCACATTGATACCTCCAACAACTATATTTATCGGATTTTAAAATGATGCAAAACGTCTAATGTAAAATTGACTCGATAATTCGAATGAACATTCCTTACCCTATCAAAGGGATGAAAAGCAATTTTCAAATTCCAATCAGCAGGCAATAGGATTAGGCATAGTTGTCATCCCTTTATTATCACCAAACATTTCCTATGCTCTTAAGAGATTGTCACTATTTTTATTTTTATTTGTTCTTTTAATTCTATAATATTTTTTAATTTTTTCTTGTTTTCTCACTTCTAGTCCAATCCATATGATTGATGTGAAAAGGTGCATAGTACTACTTGTATATACGTTTTGGTATATACATTTTGGCAAAATGGAGAAAATAGAAGTTCACACATCATACACCACTCAGGCAAATGCTCAATAAACAAAATTGACAAACTTGAACATGGCTTTTATTTTTGAGTTCCATTTATAGAGTTGAGGTGTCAAAATCACGACTTACGGAGTTCGCTTCAATTGCTTTCGATTCCATCAGTTTTAGATTCAGAATTTTATATTATTTTTTCTCGAGTTGGGAGACTCTTTGGCTATGCTCTCCTGAGTTGTCGTCACTCTTCCCTCACTAGACACTGACCGTAACTTTCTATGGGCGATATATATTAGATGTGATGATAATGATATATTTATAGAGATGAAGCATTGGTGGAAATCAAACAAATCCTCTTAGGCGATAACACAAGGATATAACCCTTAGTTGAAATGAACTTGGCCAAAAAAATTTTAATTTCTCTAATTTATTAAAAGTCATTGTTAAACAATAACTTTTCAAATTGATTCATATAATTTGAAATGTGATTGTTGTATTTGTACTACAAAAATTTAAAAATTTAACAAATATTTCGTTTTAAGAACTTCTTATACTTGATCGATCAATTAGTATAAAGTAGAAGAAAATTTTTATTAATTGAATTTGCTTAAATTAAAATGAATGGACGAAAAATATATTAGTATTTTAGAAACAAACAAAAAAATAGTTTTGAACCGGAATTCAAACCTTAGATCAGGCAGACTGCCATACACTAAGGGTTTGAATAAGGGTCTAAAATTTTTAAACCCTATGTATCTGAATGCAAAAAAAAAAAAAATAGGGTTTGGATTTAGGTCTAGCCAAATTCAACACAAATTCTACCCATAGTCCCATACCTATCTCTATCTATGACAAGAGTAAAAAGAAAACACAAATTGTCGTGAGAGAAGGTCGTTCTGAGAGGCGCATTAGATATATGGGCTAAATAGCCCAATTAATACAAAATAAAGAGAAAATAAAAATGTTGGTTTCTTATTTTGAGATCGTTTCTTTAAGAGACGGTGTAACACCCCGGCCCCTCGGACCGCTGGTGACTACTCATAGAGACTGTAAACTGGCTGCACAGACCAACACAAGTCTTTCCGACGCACTTTGGCCTCACTCGTGCGCACCCCACTAAACACGCTTAACTGTTGAGTTCTTAGCAAACAAGCTCCCATTAAAAGAAGATGCACCTTATTTATATGAGTAGTCTATCAATGTCATTTCAAGTTAAATCTACTGTATCACAGACAGTCTTTGAAAAGAATGGAAATTAGTCGGCTAATAGGCTAACGGCTAACCCATAGTTCTCACCTTTTTAACAACTTGGTAAGTTCTTATTGGAATTTTCCCACACGCCTAAAATGACCATCAAATGACATAGTCACATGCACTTACTTAGTTACATTCACAATCACACACCATTGGCATTGTCCATTACCATTAGAGTTGAGAGCACTATAAAATTGAACCCAAACATCCCCCAAATTCCCAACTATAATATTCATCACCTTCCAATCATTTATGTTCATCAATGACTTCATGTTTTGAAGCAAGATTGCTACATTTTACATCATGTTTCCTTGTGCTTACAACTCTGTTTCCAAAATTATGTTCTTCATATGAAGCTCATAAAATTTCAAGCTTTCCTGGGCAACCTCCTGTTAGTTTCCAGCAATTTGGTGGTTATATAACTGTTGATCAAACCCAGAAAAGAAATCTGTTTTACTACTTTGTTGAAGCTCAAACTAATCCTTCTTCTAAACCCCTTGTTTTGTGGCTCAATGGAGGTTTTTCTTTCATTTTATTCTTATTTTCATTTTTCTAATGTTCTGATTATGCTCAACATGTTTGACCGCACAGGACTCTAGAAAATTAGGGAACTCAATATTAATTTTCATAGTTTATATTAAGTGTTCAAAGATACCATGTTGTTAGAAAAATATCATAATTTTTGAAATAACACTAGACGTACAAAGAATTTATCAATTTTTGCTCCCTCATGGCCTCTGTTATCAATTTTTGCTCGCCCATGGCCTATTTTATCAGTTTAAATTTTTGGTTGAATTTGTTCTTTGACATGGTATCAAGAGTCATTCTAACAACTGACAAGAGGTCACGGGTTCAAATCTCAACTACTCCTTATTTAAAGTTAAAGAGGGTTTATATTGTATTCACGTTTCAACCCAAATGGCTCTTGTTTGAAGGGGCGTGTTAGAGATACTGTATCATGAGCCTCAATCGTAAACTTAAAATTTTGATATAATTGATTTCTTGACAATTTAGGGTTTATGTAGCCGACTCTAAATTTTTTGGATTAATACTCTATCATTGTTGTTGATGGTGGTTTATTCATGTGTTTGTGTTTCAGGGCCTGGTTGTTCATCAATTGGAGCAGGAGCTTTCGCTGAACATGGACCTTTCAAGCCTAGTGGAAGTGTGTTAATCAAGAATGATTATAGTTGGAATAAAGGTAATTTTTTATTTAAAAACTAGCTAATACAAATTAGAATTAAATGAGGACCTTTCCAGTATCACGCACAAATTAGAATCAAAGTGGAGTAAAAATATACTTCCTCCATTTCTAACACTTTTCTCTTTTGAATATTTTACGGTACTTGCGATATTAAATCTTTGGATAAAAGTAACTAAATATCATCATCATACCCAGTATATATCATTCATAGACAAACTATGGTTAGGGTCTGGGGAGGGAAGATAGACGACAGATCATACCCAAATAGTAGAGTGCGGTCAGAAAGTCCTCCGGCTCTAAAGGGTCTTCAAAGTGAGAGGATCCTGCGACTATCCAAAAACTTACACCCACGTTAGCCTGCAGTAATCAACTAACTAGAGATACACAACAAATAAAATAAATATGATAAAAGTACCTAAATATTTTTCTAATTTATCCCGACTTTATTTTCACTTTATACATTATCAATTTTTTACCTACAAATATTAGGGGTATTGTAGATATTATGCATTTGACAATGACATTCCTAATACTTGTATCAAAAGACAATTTTAAGTTTTAACGATAACTTTTACGCTTCAATTTATTTTAATTATATTTTTTCAATTTTTTTGGCTCTATAAGAACATTATCAATGATTAATACACCAACAATTGTAGTGACCCAAAAGTATATTTATAAGTAAAACACGTGACACATCTTTTTGAAAGAGGTATATCCAATTAAGTGGCACCCCATTTAATGGATATGGCGCACATATACAACAACTAATAAAAGTGCGTCACATGGAATGCTTTTAAATTAGTATTCGCAAATATTGGAAAAGATATTGTTCTAAAATCACAAATATCATCATCATTCTATTCGGTGTATTCCGATTATAAATTAATTATGGATAGGGTCAGGAGAGTAAAGGACGGCGGCAACTCATACCCATAAAGGAGAGCACGGCAAAAGGAGTCCTCAGACTCAAAAAAAATAAAGAGAAGTAGTGTAGGGCTCGAACTCATACCCATAAAAACACAAATATGATGATAAAGTTAATGAAAATATATGTGACAGAGTGAGTGAAAGAGAAATATAAAGGCCAAATGGTTTAACACATTAGTGCTAGTGTTCTAAGCAAATAATTTAATTAAACTAATACAAAAGTAATAGTATTATAGAGTAATGTAAACTTTGTCGATGAATCAACTCAACCAAAAACTTAAGCTGATGGTTGAAGCCTCAGGATATGTTATATACTCTAACACGTCCCCTCATACGAGAGCCCTTTGGGCTAGAAGTGTGGATGCAGCACATGCCTTCCTCATACATGGCGCTAAATATTCCACTTTAAATGAAGGGTGATTGAGATTTGAACCTGTGACCTCTTGTCACCCTGGCTTCTGATACCATGTCAAGGAACCAACTCAACCAAAAGCTTAAGCTGATGGTTGAGGCCCCAGGATATGTTATATACTCTAACAAACTTATATTTAAGATGCCTTAGTTTAGGAGGTTTATAATGTCAAACAACTTACACATACCATACTAGAATCACTATGTTAAAAAATTACAAAATAATTTCAAATGATTTACTTATTTTTGTGATTAATAATTGCAGAAGCAAATATGATTTATCTTGAATCACCAGCAGGAGTTGGATTTTCTTACTCATCTAATAAATCATTTTATGATGGAGTCAACGATGATATGACAGGTTTTTCCTCGCATAATTTCAGTAATGCAAAAATATTTAGTTTTATAGATATTAATTTTCTCTTATGCTAACAAGATTAAATACATTAATGAATGTTTTTTGTTTCCTATGCTCAGCAAGAGATAATTTAGTATTTCTTCAAAAATGGCTAGAAATATATCCAGAATACAAGAATAGAGATCTTTTTCTCACCGGAGAGAGTTATGGAGGTTACATTCTAATCCAAGAAAGTTCACACTCTCTATGTTCCTATAAATTTGCTACACTACACTTAAAAACTCTAAACTCAATTTAACTAATGTAGCAAATTTAAATGAGCAGAAAAATATCCCTTGTTATTCTTAAATAATTTCCTTTTATAACAAAGTTTAAATTTTGTAACAGGGCATTATGTTCCACAACTTGCTAATGTCATATTGACATCAAGCCTTAAATCAAATCTCAAGGGAATTGGTGTAAGTAATATGAATAAAGTTATATGCACCAGAGCTTTCAAAATCCGTCTAAACAGAATCTTAGACGGGAATTCAAGAGCAATTTAAATTGAAGTAATGTTAGAATAATTAATTATTGTCGATTTTTTTTTGTGAATGCAGATAGGAAATCCGCTATTGGAGTTTAACGCCGACTTCAATTCAAGAACAGAATATCTTTGGTCTCATGGACTAATATCAGATGCAACATATGAACTTTCCCAAAAAATTTGCAATTATTCACAAATTAGAAGACAAGCACAAAAAGGGTTCTTATCTCCTTCTTGTGCCCTAGTAAATTCTCATATGTCTAGTGAAATTGGCAAGTTTATCGACAAATACGACGTCACTTGGACGTTTGTATTTCTTCTATTTCTCAACAAGCTCACATCCTTGATCATAGGGTAAATAAGGTTGTGTTTTCTAATGTTATTTGATATTTACAAATTATTTTTAACGGTCTTGAATTTAAACTGCCTATAACCTTTTTACATGATGGAGTAGAATGATGTGTTTTAGATCTTTGTGAAGAAGTCTAAAAAATTGATTATCTGAGGGAGTCGATGAATTTAAGATATTAGTATAGACTGAACCGAACACTCACTTCTATATATGCTAAACTTTTGTGTTATATATTGCATATTTTCTCAATAATATAAATATTAATATGATTTATAATCACATGATCCGTGTCATAACCTAGGTAGATTCGGACCTAGATTCCCCTGATTTGAAACAATCACTTAAATTAGGTCATTGTTGACTATGCCTTAAGTTGTCCACATATATATATATATGGTGATAGTTTTATAGGTCTCTTAAGTACTACCTCCATTCGATTGAGATTGCTATATTTTTTTCAAAAGTTTTTACTAAATTAGCATAATTTAAGAAAGCGTAATAAATAATTTTGTTTAATAATTTTGTTTTTTTTGTATGTTGTATTTTAGCTTAGTAGCACTAATTAAGACTTTGATTTGATTTGATTGTGATGTTACGACAGAATGAAGAGAAAATAGATGTTTGTCTAGATGATGAAACAACCCAATACTTAAATCGAAAGGATGTACAAAAAGCCATGAATGCACAACTTATTGGAGTCACTCAATGGTCTACTTGTAGCTCGTAAGAATCTTTCTCATTCTTTCCCTAAAATGGTCTATTTTTGCACAAAGATGTATTTGAAGACCGTTTAGAGCGGGGAACTCTCTGACCGCACTCTCCTAATGGGTATGAGTTGCCGTTTGTCTTTTCTCTCCATACAACTGACCATAGTCTGTCTATGAGCGGGATACACTGCATATGATGATGATGATATATTTTTTTATTTTAGTTTGTCTTATTGAATTTACTACGGTTAACATTTTTGTTATGGTTCATACTATCTCTTTAATCTCCATCCACGCATTTGTATTATCTATTTATCGCATTCCCCGACTTCGTTTATTCCTCCATAAATCACTTAATCACTGACTCACTTTTAACTAGAAGAGAAGAAGTAATATATGTTCACTATATTACAACATATACACAAAATATCCTTCATGTCAACAAAATAACTTAACCAAAAAAATTGATTGATGATTATATATGTTATATTATGAGTTAAGATAAAGTTACCATTAAAAATTAACTTAACCAAAAGTGTTTGTAGCTTAATGGATAAAGCATCTGCGCGTAAAGCAGAAGGTTTAGGGTTCGACCCTTGCTGGCGGAGGTATCAGTTGGGAGTTTCTTGACTACGCGTTTCTCTCTTTACTCTCTCCTTACGCGTCTCTTGACTACGCGTTGATTAGAATGGGTATGATTTGTCCGCATCTTTCAGGAAAAAGAAAAACCCCCACTTGAATGCTGACTTGTGCGAGATACTGAGAATGTCCTTTAACCTTATCTTTTTACTCCAATATCACACCAACCAATGAATTAAATCAAGACAAAGACAAAAAAAAGTTGATTTTTTTTAAACAATGCCACAAAGTTATAAAGAATGAGATATTATTGTTTATGTGGGGTTAAGGACATGGGGTATAGGATGACCGTTGGCCATAGAAAAAAGTTTAGATCTTGCACACAACATACAATACAACCAACAATTATTTATAATTGTCTAAAATCAACATCTATGCTTGGAAAATGGAATAAAGCCAAATATTTGAGATATATCACCGTGTTACATAGGGGAATGAATTTCTAGCCGTTGTTGTGTCTTTATTGACCCGTGAACATCACCCTTTACTCAATTATTTTTTTTCATTACTCAAATAATATGTCCATATAAGGCGTTAAAGTTGGATATCAAATAACCGTACGTACATACGTCAAAGTTAGATACCAAATATAATTGTATTGTTTGTATTGGGGATTTAAGTGTTAAAAGATGAATACCAAGTATAGCTGTATGTTTAAATAAGCACAAATTTTTGTGAGAGACGATTTTATGAGAGATCATCTTTATTGAACTGGCTTATAAAAGAAAATATAGAGTAAAAGTAGATATTAAGCTTTAATGGGCTGAGCTTAAAAGACATATTTCATAAAAACGGTCTCTCAGGAGACTATCTGATAAATAAGACATTAAAAATGAAAATCAATTACCAAGTAACAAGTATAAACGTATATATGTATAAAGCGTCAAAAGTTGGATAAGAAATATAATTGTATGTTTGTATTAGGTGTTGAACATGAATACCAAGTATGACCGTATGATTATAACTTATAAGGCGTTAAAGATGGATATCGGTGAACAAGTATAACCATATGTATGTATGTATGTATAAAGCGTTAGAGTTGGATACTAAATCTAACCGTATGTTTGTATTAGGTGTTAAAGATGGATACTGATTTAGAAAAGTATTGCCGTAAAATAATACTAGATTATTTGACTAAAAAATAAAGGTAAATTAATAGTTAAATAAAAATTGATATTATTCATGGTTAACTAAAAGTTAGTATTATTATGAAAAAAAGTGTTAATTTTATATTATTTACGATAAATTTTCGTTCGTATTTCACACTTTGAAATATTTGAATTTTAATGATGTAGTGTGCTAAATTATCACATGGACGATCTTGAGATTCCAACTCTTCCGCTCCTAGGGAAATTCGTGAAGAGTGGCATTCGAGTTTTGGTTTACAGGTATTTCTATATTTGTACGTTTATTGATATTTGCACTATGTTGAGAACTGTATTTTATCTTGGTTGAAACATAAGTATTACTTTTTAGGAAATATATTCAATTTAATTTTCACCTTGACGTCTGCTTCCTTCCACTCCCCTCAGCCTATTATAAATTCAAAAAAAAAAAGAAATTTTAATTTCATATCGTTAAAGTGTACATTATTAGTTTATTAACCGCATGTGAATTGTCACAGGAACATGAGAAGGGAATATGTCACTTTATGAATTTGAGTAGTAACTTTTACTACTATCAATTGGTTTTAGTAGTGAACCTTCTTCGAGTTTTGTGTATAAGTTACCTCTTCTCTTCCTTGTTAATTTGAGTTGCCTAGACTCCTTTTTATATTTTTTTATAATATGGTATTAGAGCCCAATATGTTATAATTGGTCATTTAATCTTTCCACTGCTTAAGGGCTTTAAATTAGATGTTTATTGCCAATAAGATTTGAAATATGTTTAGTGGGCTAAAATTCTAAGGGCACTCACATATGAGGGGAATTGTTAAAGTGTTCATTCCTCTTAACCTTTCTCGAGCCGGAGGACTTCTTTTGGCCATGCTCTCCTTTATGGGTATGAGTTGTCGCCATCCTTCCCTCCCTAGACCCTGTCCATAGTTCTCTATGAGCGGGATACACTGGGTAAGATAATGATAATAATGATATTAAAGTGTTCAGTATTACCCACATGTGAATTATCCCATACTCATTTTCTAAATTCTAATGCTACAGAAATCAAAGTATTCCAAAATACTTTGCCACATAAAACCATTGCTTAGCTTCTTGAATTGAAATGACCCTTCTTTGTTATGACATTTCTGAGTGCAGTGGTGACCAAGATTCAGTGCTACCACTAACTGGATCAAGAGTGTTGGTGAATAAACTGGCAAAGGAATTAGGACTCAAAACCACTGTACCTTACAGATCCTGGTTGTCTGATAAACAGGTTTATTTTCTTCATTTGCTAATCAAAACTCGAATTTAATCTATATATAGTAAGTTGTTTAATCCTCGGGTCTCAAAAGAAAGAACACAATGAACAATCGCTTAGGGTATGAGCAGACATGTTTTGATTATATCATAAAAAGACAGAACAAGGTTACTACAAAACTTATCAATAAAACGTATGTGGTTGTCGGGTGGAAAGTAAAAATTTTTCTCGAGGCTATGAAATGTTTGAGACGACTCTGGTTTAATCGATTGAATTGTTAACATGGGCAGGTGGGTGGATGGACTCAAG
Organism: Amaranthus hypochondriacus; assembly: GCA_000753965.2. Lineage (NCBI taxonomy): Eukaryota > Viridiplantae > Streptophyta > Magnoliopsida > Caryophyllales > Amaranthaceae > Amaranthus > Amaranthus hypochondriacus. Next base: position 1,639,901 of record CM025919.1, read on the forward strand.
TATATGGAGACAATCTTGCATATGCAACTATAAGAGGAGCATCACACGAAGCACCATTTTCACAGCCTGCTCGATCTCTCGTTCTTTTCCGTTCGTTCCTAGAAGGGAAGCCGCTTCCTGATGTTTCAGGAGCTTGATAAGTGTCAATTCAACAATACCGCCATGACAAATTTCAACAGTTTTAGTCAAAATTTCCATAGCTTTTGACAATATAAGAACACACTACTGTAATGCAGGAACTACCAATGATTTACCATAATTAAATCAGATAATCTGCCTTGCCAATTAGAAAAGATACGATTCGAAACAAAAAGAATGCATTTTTAGCTTTCATAGAAAAAATCATTGTAGTTTGCAACATAAAAACATGTTTTTTTGAAGTTCAACGCCTCGAATCTTGAATATAAAACAGCTACTTCATGAACAATGTAGACAAACTATGATATACTAGGATAAGAAGCTGATCATAGGCAGGAACGCCACCGTTATATCAGTCATGTAGAGTGCCCATCAAATCTTCCTCGCGGTACAAATGATACCTGCATTTCAAAGCGAATCATCCAGTCAATGATACCTCGTGGTACAAATGAAGTTCTCAAAGCTTAATGTCAATGTGGTGGGAGACAATATAGCTATAAATAAAATTAGTTCTTTTCCTATTTTTTCGATAAATTCATCAAAGAGTACAAAACATGAAGCTTTCTCGGGGAGCTTGATCGAATGTATGCTCTTGTATCAGGCTAGAGCCCATGAGGACATGAGGCATAACAAGATACAAACAAAAATTCTAGATGTTACTCAATTAGGAATCGTCATTCTCATGTCTTTATGAAAGCAAACTCTCAACTAAAATAAGATTTGATTCCTACTTAGAAACTGGTATAAGTTAGCATCTATTACTCGAGTAGCAACATTCTGTCAACTTTCGTATCTCTACGAGAGGACGCTTTCAATCAAAATGAGCCTTTTCCTTGTCACTAGATTCATATCCTTTATTTTGTGACCCGGGGAAGAGTCTAAAAGGAGTCTGCTGCCAAACTAGCAAAGCACTTCTTTCAGAAATGGAGTCAGCGGTATGAATGCACCAGACGATAATCATCCTTGTTCGACAACAAAAAACTATTGTTCAATCATTTCTGTCTATTCCAACATACTCTTACACTCCTATATCATTCTAGTTTTTTTTTGTACGTCTTCATTACAATTTCTTATTGATTTAGGTGTGCCTAGTTTCCATCACACAAAACCCCAACTGCTCGTTAAATCCATCCTTTTATCACTTGAAGTTATCTCCTAAGTGTTCAATGTTAAGGCAATCTCATTTGGCGTCCTCTTAAGTACCAACACGGAAGCACCTAAAGTTACTCGATCAAACCTTCAACGGATAATTGATTCTGTTCCCATAACTCCACTTATCAGTAATGCCTACTTAGGTAATGTCCATCAATGTAATACCAACTACAATATACGTAAGAAAGGAGTATGCTCAAAGTATGACATTTTCTATCATTTAAAGCTGAAAGCACCCAGATGAGGAAGCAAACTTACTCTTTTTCACCAAGCTTAACAGGAGTTCCTCCATATTCAGGCAGCAATACCTTATCCCCTTCTTTCAAAGATACAGGTACATGATTCCCTTCTTCATTACGAAGGCCCGGTCCCACAGCAAGAACTCTTCCAGAGTTCAGCTAGATAGCCAAAACAAGCAACAAACTCAGAAAATCCTCCCATTAATTCAAATAAGTACAAGTCTACAACCCATCTCCCAAAAATGAAAAACTTTGACAAATTAATGCCCAAAATCAACTTGTTTTGGGGCTAAATAAGAGTCCGAGTTATCAAATTAGGTAACACTCGCAAGGATCCCACTTTCAAACAAGGTGGAAGTTTGATAATAAAGATGAATACTAAGAAAATATCACCCAAAATCAATCATTTTGGGACTTAAATAATAATATGACTTTCAAATTAAGTGAAAGCTTTGAAATTCCATAATATGACAAATAAAGCCAACGTTTGCGACTTCAACAATAATGATAACTTTCATACTTGTGAAAGCTCAGATGGCTTCATAATATGAATAATAACGCCCAAGTTTTGAGATTTGAATAATAATATGGCTTTCATACTAGGTGAAAGCTCAGATGACTTTATACCTTTATCATTGAAACCACATATAAGTAAGACCCAATATAATAAGAATATTAATGGTGAAGTATTGAATTCCCACGTAGATATAATAAACGATCGTTTAATATGTGTCAATATCATAGTTTATCACGTTTCATGTTGACCCATGAATACCACAAATACGAAACACCGATATACGTTGATGAATAAAAGCAAGAATAGCCGTATGATCATCAGATTGATACAATATATTCTCCACTTGGCAATATTAGTAAAAGATTTGCATCCTTTATGTAGAATAGCCGTATCGAGTCACCTAAGATTGTTCTTTCACGGGTGGATGGTTTGAACCATCGTCAGATCATACATGGATCCAACCAATACAGTCATCACTGTAGGTTGTTTTCCGGGGATCCGATATAGAGAGTTTGAACCACTGCCAGCCAATACAGTCGTCACAGTAGGTGTTTCCGGATCCGATATAGATAGTTTGATCCACTATCAGATCATACATGGTTCCAGCAAATACATTGAATTGGGCAATATCTAAACTGATAGTTTAGACCGAAACCACTTAATTGCAGTTAGTTTGAAAACGTTCTATGGGTCATCTAATCCATTAGTGCATCAAACCGATCTTCAATATTGAGACTGAATTTATTAGTTAGTTGAATTTGGTTTGAAAACATTCTACGGATCTAATAACCTTTAGAGAAGTTGCATCAAACCGACCTTCAATGGAATCAATCAATCATGTTTCAACAGTTGAGAAAATGAGAAATCATTCTAATCACATATAAATTCAATCTAAGAAATCCGCTCAAAAAAGAAAAACCAAATTAACATAGGATTTGGAGATCTAAATTAGAGATGAGCAATTGTAATTGTAATTGTAATTATAATTGAAATTGGCAGTCAAAGGCTGCAAAACATGAAATTAATCCTTCAATTTGTGGTACTTTTGGAGATCCAAGGAGAGACAAATGCAGAGTATGCAAACCTTACTTGGAGAACAATACATCTTTGAATTTCAATATAAATGGCGATCAAATTACTATGGAGTACTTTTGGCTTAAACCGAGTTTGTCGGTACGAAGGAGATGGACTATGGAGTACTTTTGAAATTTTATGGAAACCCAGAAAGAGAGTAGTCTGTAATTTTGGACGATATTTTTTTGAGGATAGACATGACTTTTATATCCGCATCCTCACAGATGGCGCCAAACTGTTTCGATAATGAAATGAAAAAGTGCAAAAGACACTTAAAATACCTGGAGATAGGTGTAATCGGAGACGATTGTTAATATGCTTGATCCTTCCGATGATGAAACCTCAAATCCTGCAATACAACATTAGACTTGCCCGAGGTGTTTTCCGGAAAACCGAAAGCAATGAATATATGATAATTAATGAAAACAAGATAGCGGATTGTAGGATGAGTTCAGATCAATTAAAGGATATTTGTTTAAAGTATAAATTATAAGTAGGAGGGCGGTGTAATTTTTGTGGAGTATGGTAAAAATATCAAAGCTTCGTTTTTTTAACATGAATGATACAACAAGTATTTTTATAAGTAGAATGAGAGTCGTTTACCAAAAATAAGGGACATTATGGGTATGATGGATGATGGTGATAGGTTACGGTAAATAGTAGGTAGTTATTTTAAAAAGTTATTCGACTAAGGTAGGCGATTTATAATTTGACTAAATTAATTATGGGTTTATTTATTTGATCAGTAACGATACTTAAGACAATGATTCAATAGCATAATAAGCTTAAGAATTATTAACACTTTTGAAGGGAGTATAATTAATATGTTCCTGAAACTTTATTGGCGACAACTAGCAAGTGTTTGGTAATGCCTTTTGCCGTCTTGATCATGAATTTGTTACACTAAAAAGTGTTAACCCTTGTTTAATTTGACAAAAAATAATTTAATCCCCTACCCAACAAATACCATTACTCTAGCACTCATTTTTCCCTATCACTTGTAGGCTGAACAAAGTTTAGTCTAAATCGTAAATTAAACCGGACCAAACCGTAATTTGAGTATTTGGTCTGGTTTGATTTTTTAAAATAAATTACGGTTTACGATCTGGTCTCGGTTTTTTAATTTTTCAGACCAGATCAGACCGTAAATCATAATTTTTTTTAAAAAAAACGGGTTTCTACTTAGATATTTTGAGATGTTATTATTTTTATATAGTAATATATACTTGAATAATATTGATGCAATCAACTAATTACAAATTATGTTATTTAGTGTTTGTAAGTGCGAAATATTTTCATAGAACATATATTAATTGGGAAAAATATAAAATAAAAATCGTAAACCAGACCAGACCAAACCGTTGTAGAACGGTTTGGTCCGCGGTCTGGTCTAACATTTTAAACGGTCCGGTCCGATCTGGAAATTTACCAAACCGAAATTTTTAGTTTGGTCTGATTTAGTGTTAGACCAGACTAAATCGGACCGT